>JAPWLS010001955.1:0-72103 GCA_028551675.1 Tineola bisselliella | reverse complement strand
TTTAGGGAAAAAAGAAATTTGATTCATTTTTGTGTAAAAACTACAGGCATTCTGAAATTTGTAAGGGTTATAATGGATAGCAGTACTACTTAGGTTGCCGATACAAAAAAAAAATCTGAAATATTTGTAAATTTGTGGTCGTGGCACTTGAAAATATCATATAGGGTGTCAATTTTCGAAGGTTTTCAGAATTTACTTAGTATTTTCAAAAAAAAATTAGATATATTTTTTTTCTTATTTTTCCTCGAGCAGTGAAGAACGGGTCCACCCACTGGTGCCGGCTTATCGTTGAGTTTTGGGACACTGCTCACGATAGATAACATTTTTTAACGGCTCGCGGAAGTATTTAATATACTTACATATATCAAAACAAAATAACATAAACGACAATTATTTGACGCGCGAATTTAACCCCTAATGCGTGTCGAAAATACAGCTGCTATTGGCATGCGTGCGCGTTCGTAATCCCGTGAGAGCGACCGACCGTGTTGATTCTTTGTGTTTAGTAGAGCATTCAAGTTTCTAGAGGTACGTTGGCCTCAAGATATTTCAGCCATTTATACACATTTGCAAATAATATCAAGAAAACTTGTATATAACGAATAATTAATTTGTTAAGTTGGGGAAAAATAAATCCATTATTTTTTTGTAGATACAATGAACAATATATTTTAGCCCTCTCAGGACGCGTCCCGCCAAACCTCTGAGCGGGACGCCCAAAATCCCACTTTTTCATTATAGTATATATAAAAAATAATTTATGTTAATTATAAAAGTAATTAGTGTATCGTTGATTCCTTGAAGATAATATTAGACAAGATAGGTAGTTAAGAAATAATATATTTTTGTTTGTTTCTTTGATTGATCTCAGAGAAAAGAAGTTCCTTTTAAAGATAATAATGTTTTTGGTTTTATGTTGCGGCTTTTATAAAAGCCTTAACATAAAACGTGAACCTTCATCTCAAAAAAGTCCTACTAATATCATAATAATATATAATAAATCTACTATGACGTAGAAGAATAGTTGCTGTATAGGGGCATTGTCATCCTATTGTATACCTAAGGGTAAACATAAAATGACATTGGTTATGTCCAAGCTTTTAACATATGCTTGTAAACTCATCTCTGTGAAACGTCCCCAAATGCCAGTTGTTCTCAAACTGTGTCATAGTTATTAAATACGAGGCTAACGACTAAATACAGATTAAGATCTCCGTCAAGTGTTATTTGAGCCGAGTCCGACTTGATGGAACGCAATTAGGTCTCTCGTGGGCTTTATAGTACTGTGGGCTTATCACGAATTTTAGTCTGGCTTTCGAACCGAATTCGCTTCAAGCGATTTGTATGGAAATTTAAGCAGCGCCACCGTGTGCGGAATTGGAACTACAATATTTTAGATACTTTTTGTTAATTTTCGAACGTCTCGATCTTTCGTTCATTTGATAGATTGCTGGTGCTCGTTAGTCGTTAGTAAAAATTCATGATCTCGATTGCTAACGGATCCGTTTTACTTGTGACAGTTCGATTCGAAAGCCAGACTAAATTCGTGATAAGCCCACTGATCTTGGATTTAAAATATTTTTTTGCACGAGAGAAATATTCATAAACGTAAAAATCTCTGCTATGTTGGTCTGAGAAAATTATATATGTAATGAAATAATTAATTCTTTGTTTTTTAATTATTTTCATTCATTTTGATTGTTTTTTTCTGTTGGTCTTAAAGGTTAACTAGAATACAATGTCCAATAACTTAACCCAATGCTTCCCAAACTTTTTGCTCTTGCAATCCAATTTCACATAAAACTTATATACCGTAATTGTACCGCTTTATCTTATTTCATTTTTTAAACATATTCTGAAAGCCTCTCGTGACCCCCAATTTGGAAATCTCTGAGTTAACATGTTATAATAAGCTCAGTAAAGTTTTATACCGATAAAATAAATGAATAAATTAAATATTGTTTGTTCAATTGTTTTAAAAATATATAACGGCCAGTCTAGATAGAATGTAGCCCACAGAGAAATCTATAAGCGTCAGAGAATGTGAAAACTGGAATTCGCTTTTGTTTTAACATAAACCACGTGGAAATTACATTTTTAATATCCTTTTTAATGTCCTATTAAGTAAAGTGGGATCTACAAAGTCGCAAATAACTGCTTTTTCATGTTAAAATTTAAACTTCATAGTACTTTATATCTTCATTACTACGCGAACGAAGTCGCTGGCAACAGCTGGTAAATTATATTTTCATTGTTGTAAGTTGTAATAAACGTCCGGACGTAAATATATCCGGTTAAATTGTATATAAAGGTAGAAAGTGGTTATTTTATGGGTCTATAGCACTTATACTTGCAGTCTGAGAATGCACTCAATGCACAATACTTTAAATCACGCTCCTGTAAAAATGGAATTGTCTAGATCCTAATTCCTACCATGTTAATAGGTTATATCTCTACTAATATTATAAATGTGAATATGAGCTTGTTTGTTACGTTTTCACACAACAACTACTTAACCGATCATCATGAAACTTTGTACACATATTTTTGGAGGTACTACAAGTAACATTGGATACTTTTTATTTTAAAAAATATATATTATTTTTTACTATAGTTTCCAACTGACTATAGTTTGAGCTGTTTGGAATCATATTGATTTATTTCTTACTTACTTAAAGGCGAGCGAAGCCGCGGGTAAAAGCTAGTTAGGTATATACTAGAGATGTTCCGACTAGTCGGCCACTAGTCGGTAAAGCCGACTATCCGGCCACTATCGTAGTCGGAGACTAATCGGCAAAAAGCGCCGACTATTCGGCTTGTAACTTTGTGTCTATTTCTCAATAAAATGTATGTGTTACTTGTTACTTGTAAAGAAAACATATTGATGACATCTATCAAACAAATTAGTATCTTAATTAAAAAACAAATCAACACAATATTTAATGTCATAAATTGCAATACTGCGTGATGATATTTGAAACTATCGTCAAACTAGTGAGCTGTAAAACTCAAAAAACTTTCTTTGTTATTTATATTTGTCCACGTATCCTAGTCGGCTTATTTACAACGGACTAATCGGCTAGTCGGCTAGTCGGCCAAAGTCTTAATCGGCACATCTCTAGTATATACTATATCGAAATGTTATATTCCGTAACTACATACAGGGTGTCCCAAAACTCAACGATAAGCCGGCACCAGTGGGTGGACCCGTTCTTCACTGCTCGAGGAAAAATAAGAAAAAAATATATCTAATTTTTTTTTGAAAATACTAAGTAAATTCTGAAAACCTTCGAAAATTGACACCCTATATGATATTTTCAAGTGCCACGACCACAAATTTACAAATATTTCAGATTTTTTTTTTGTATCGGCAACCTAAGTAGTACTGCTATCCATTATAACCCTTACAAATTTCAGAATGCCTGTAGTTTTTACACAAAAATGAATCAAATTTCTTTTTTTCCCTAAAATTTTGAAAGATTTTTACCTTCGGTCCACTTTAAGTCATCGTGGTGTAAAAAAAAAGTATGGACACTACTATGGCAAGTTTTTTCAAAAGTTGACGCAACTAACCAAGATTCCTAAGTGGTATAATACTCTAGGAAAACTAGTCACAAAAAAAAATTATGCCTACCATTTCTAAACAAGAATCAAATTTCATAAATTGTTGTTGTTACTAGTGATCACTTTTACTGTGGTCAATAAAACATGTTTTATGTTGCAAATATTCAATTGACGTGGCTCTCGTATCATGCCTTTACCATACACATTGTTGGAATACGCTAATATGCACCTTGTTTATGGAGAATGCCGATGCAATGCTAACGCTGCTAGCAGACTGTATCGAGAAAGGTACCCGAATGCTCAAAGATCTCCGGATTATCGAGTATTTATTAATGTGCATCAAGCATTTTCGGAGGGTCGTTTACCATCTGACAGAAGAAACACTGGAAGACCTAGATTGAAACGCGATGAAGAAGTTCTCAATGAAATAGAATACGATACAACTACCTCGGTACGTGCTATAGAAGCAGCCACGGGAATCCCAAAAAGTTCTGCACATCGAATTTTAAAACATCACAGGGAAGATCCCCAATTCTTAGATAAAATTTTATGGTCTGATGAAACAACCTGCAAGACAGATGGCTATTTAAATCTTCACAACCTACATAGCTGGAGCAATGAAAATCCTCACCTGATGAGACAAGACAAATCCCAATATCAATTCAAGGTTAACCTATGGACGGGCATATTAAATGGAAAAGTGATTGGGCCATTTGAGCTAGAAGGAAACGTGGATGGTAATAGCTACTTAAACTTTTTACAAAATGACTTGCCAGAATTATTAGACGATGTGCCCATAAATGATCTACAAAACATGTGGCTTCAAAATGATGGTTGCCCAGCCCACTTTGCCCGTCCTGTGCGAGAATACTTAAACCGAGAGTATCCAGGGCATTGGATCGGGCGACTTGGTCCTATCTTATGGCCACCTCGTTCACCCGATCTAAACCCGCTGGACTTCTTTTATTGGGGTTGTCTTAAAGACAGGGTCTACTCAAAACCCATTGCAACATTGGACGAGCTTCGCCAAAAAATCAATCAGGCTACGAATTATATCAATAGTGGAAGATATGCACGGAAAATAAAACGATCTTTTTTAAAACGATGTAGAGCATGTATTAATGTCGGTGGCAAACAATTCGAACATTTACTTTAATAAAATAAATGTAAAATTATTACTATTTGTTTTGATTCAATCAACATTTTTCAGCAACAAAACCTATAACTTCACAGTAAAAGTGATCACTAGTAACAACAACAATTTATGAAATTTGATTCTTGTTTAGAAATGGTAGGCATAATTTTTATTTGTGACTAGTTTTTCTAGAGTATTATACCACTTAGGAATCTTGGTTAGTTGCGTCAACTTTTGAAAAAACTTGCCATAGTAGTGTCCATACTTTTTTTTTACACCACGATGACTTAAGTGGACCGAAGGTAAAAATCTTTCAAAATTTTAGGGAAAAAAAGAAATTTGATTCATTTTTGTGTAAAAACTACAGGCATTCTGAAATTTGTAAGGGTTATAATGGATAGCAGTACTACTTAGGTTGCCGATACAAAAAAAAAATCTGAAATATTAGTAAATTTGTGGTCGTGGCATTTGAAAATATCATATAGGGTGTCAATTTTCGAAGGATTTCAAAATTGATTCTTGTTTAGAAATGACAGGCATATTTTTTTTTGTGATTAGTTTTCCTAGAGTATTATACCATTTAGGAATCTTGGTTAGTTGCGTCAACTTTTGAAAAAACTTGCCATAGTAGTGTCCATACTTTTTTTTACACCACGATGACTTAAAGTGGACCGAAGGTAAAAATCTTTCAAAATTTTAGGGAAAAAAAGAAATTTGATTCATTTTTGTGTAAAAACTACAGGCATTCTGAAATTTGTAAGGGTTATAATGGATAGCAGTACTAAAGGTTTTCAGAATTTACTTAGTATTTTCAAAAAAAAATTAGATATATTTTTTTTCTTATTTTTTCTCGAGCAGTGAAGAGCGGGTCCACCCACTGGTGCCGGCTTATCGTTGAGTTTTGGGACACCCTGTATATTGTGGATTTCAAATTATAATACAAATTTATAATTAATATTGACTTTCTTTAGTACCGATTACTACGAATTAACTCTAGTTGTGTTTTTCCGAGTTGGCACATTCCTACTTTTCATCGTTGTCAAAACGTCCATTTTCGTATCTCACTTCTCCTTTCTCGCTCTTTCTCGTCTTCCGTCCCTTTCACACACTTACGTTCCGTTTTAGCCAAACCCCTTTATTTGTATTACCATAATAATAATTTATTAGTGACATTTCTACGCTCACTTAGACGTTCTAATATTTATTATTTACATTTGGTAACGGCGAAAGTTTTACTTGTACTTTATGTTTACAAGTGAGTCTTTTAATAGTAAATATTCCGACATGTAACACCATTTCTAAAGCGATATTTTTAAACTAGACTTGCAATAAAATAAAGTTTGAAAGCATTATTCGAACTATACGTTGTCTCGTTTATATAATAAACAGCGTAATTTATAATAATACATCAATATAAAAATTACTTGACAGATCGTCTTTTAGTGTTTCCAGATGATAAAAACAAGACATGACAATGTTGCCAATCAAAAATAGAAAAATTCAATAGAAAGCCATAATTGGTAATATAATGCAAACCAAAATCTATACTAATATTATAAAGAGGAAAGATTTGTATTTTTGTATGTTTGTAACGAATTGGCTCAAAAACTACTGGACCGATTTCAAAAATTCTTTCACCATTTGAATGCTACATTATCACTGATCGATATAGCCTATATAAATTACAAGAAAAAATTTGTCAGAGAGGTAGTCAGAAGACATCCTCTAAGAAAGGATTTTGCGACGGGGATGTGATAGGCATTTTCTGTTGACTGAAATATGATACATCATTAAAGTTCATAGTACGCAAACGAAGTCGCTGGCAACAGCTAGTATTCAATATAGCAAATACAGGAGCATTAATTCATAGTCTATGTTTTGTGCCCCAAGCACTTGAATTTTCAATCAAAAGGAGTACAGTTGCTTACATAATAAGATATAAGACAAGAATAGGTGTTCAGATGAAACAAAACCCTCGTATGTTTGTATGAAAAACATAAACACATTATCATACGACACCCGACTTCCTCGAGCAAGCTATTAATGAGAGAAGTTGTTTATTGTACTCGAGCAGACAGGGGAGAGGGGAAACAAGAAAAAATAACTTATAAACAAAATTTAGCTATTATAGTATACTAGCTGTTGCCAGCGACTTCGTTCGCGTAGTAATGAAGATATAAAGTACTATGAAGTTTAAATTTTAACATGAAAAAGCAGTTATTGTGACATAGCTGTAATAGTTAGACATACGGTATCGCACACTTTTTTTTGTAGATATTGATGTCCTCTATAAAACTGTAGTACATCACTTTGCTCTATTGACAATAATTTCCGCAGCGTACGCAATATAATGATTTTTTTTGTATTTTTTTTCACATTTTGAGTTACATTATTGAAATTTTCATCCGGGTTTTTGAAAATATTCTATAGCCTATGTTCGTCAGGGATAATGTAGGATTCTAATGTTGAAATAATTTCTCAAATCAGTCCATTAGTTTCAGAGCCTATTCAATACATACAAACAAACAATCAAATGTTTCCTCTTTATATATTAGTATAGAGTATATATGACATCAAAGAAACCTTGAATGTAGCAAAGTACAAAGGAAAAGTATGCCGTGTCAACCTGCTTGGAGTATATTTGTGTCTTCATATAACATTTTAAGATAACATATCGAGGTAATCCGTGAAATGGATTATGATGATTTTGACGAAAGTCGACATTTATTTTTCGGTGTTTGTTTGTTGTTTGTCGAGTAAATGATTACTTTATTTTATAATAATTTGGGATTGGAATACTATATAGTATGTATGTATTTTATAATAATAAAAACAAAAGTAAGTCTTATATAATTCTAAATTTACTATAATTTATTTTATTTACCCTGCCTTCTTTAAACGCGTATATACCTATGTGTACATGAATTCATAATTGCACAATATCGACGCCATTGGAAACTGGCAACTGCATGTTGCAATAACTAAACGCATTTCTGAGAAAACACACTGGAATTTTAACATCTAATGAAGATACAAACTTATTTTTTCGCGCGCATAACAAAATACGTATCACTATTTTAAACCATTTGACAGTTAGAATCTTAGTGTTGCTAGATATTACAGAAAACAATTTTAAAGAGCTTTTTTTTGACATGAGGTTTTACGTGTGCATTAAAATTTTGTAATCTCTTATTGGGTTTTTGTCCAAATACTCGACATTGGCAGAATTGTCTTCTATAGACATCTGAAGCCATTAATAAAGAAGAATAAGAATTTTAAAAATAATTTTCACATCATATTACTAATATCTCCCATAAACAAGGGAAAAAATATCCTGGCAATACAAAGGGTATTTTTTTTATCAAATATTATTTCTGTAAATAATCAGTATGTGGAGATTACGATATAAATGTATACTTCGGAATACAGCTACTAATAATAATAAAGTCGATGAGCTCGGAAGTTTACTCGTACTAAAATAAATTGTTCTTTTACCACAAGAGAAAACCATCTGCGGTCACTTTCACTTTGGTGGCTATTAAATACACAATACAATGTCAATGTTTAGAAATAGTGAAGCTCTGTCTTCATATCAATTGAGTAAGCAAATAAATCAATTGCTCGATTACTACAATTTTAATATCATTCAAACGTCACCGTATAAAACAAAATAGACCAATCACATATTTAAAACATTGTTGACGTGATTTTTGACCAATGATAATAATCCATTGCAACCGTCTACTGTCACCTAGCTGTCATTACGTTCTGTTACACGCATTTATAAGGATTTGATATATAAGTATATGCAACATATTACTATTTTATTTTGATTACTGTCTAATGGTTGTCGTGTTTAAAGATTTATTATTTATTAGTAAATAATTTTTACTGCATAAAATGGAATAAAATGCATTTAAGTAATGATCAGTGGGCTTATCACGAATTTTAGTCTGGCTTTCGAACCGAGTTCGCTTCATGCGATTTGTATGGAAATTTGAGCAGCGCCACCGCGTGCGGATTTGGAACTACAATATTTTAGATACTTTTTATTAATTTTCGAACGTCTCGATCTTTCGTTCATTTGATAAATTGTTGGTGCTCGTTAGTCGTTAGTAAAAATTCATGATCCCGATTGCTAACGGATCCGTTTTACTTGTGACAGTTCGATTCGAAAGCCAGACTAAATTCGTGATAAGGCCACAGGTAATCACAGATCAAACTACGCACAAGTGTTATTTCTGAATACGTGTCCCAATCACATAAGTCCACTGACATAATAGTTGTTAGCATCTCTAAAATGTTCTTTCAACAAATGTAACGAATAGGATCTAATAATAAAAATATGCATTTACACACAAAAAAAAAAACAAAAGATAACGTGCGAATGTAAAAGTTTACATAATAGAATGTAATTTGCCCCATTTCACACCGAAAATATTAATAGTTAGATCATCTTTTATGTAATGTTAGGCTTCACGCTTTTTGTTTTTAGATATAAAGCCTTACACACATATACATATATACTGTAAGATATAAGATAGATACATATATATATCCTATTAATATGGTACAATCTACAAAGTTACAAAGTTTAAAGTTGTTATTGTGCATAGTTTGTTTGTGTAGATTCTTCGTTGTTGTATTGAGTATCTCGGAAATCATTTACATGAGATGGCATTTCAATTAAGAAAAATTAAAATTATCAACATATTAGTGAAAAACAATGAAATATAATATAATATTAAATTGTGTTTATTTTCTTCTAACGTACACACCATAGTATACCATACGCTTAGTTATTTTTTAAAGATTTTATTCACGCAATACGTGACTTTAACACTAGTTTCACGTTACATATAATATATTGTGTTTAGTGACATAATTCAAGTCTTAAAAATATGTATCAGATAAACTGGTAACAGTCATGTCATTGACAGTCTGCAAGTCACATAAGATATAAATCATATGTTCCTAATAGCACAATTATAACAGTTTCTGATGAACTGGATAAAAGATGACTGGTGTAGTCATTCACCACAAAACTACTGAACCGATTTTTACGCTCCAATTATTAAAAAATAAAACTTTCGCTATCCATAAGTCAAAGATATTATCTTTTATGTGTTTATTTATTTATGTATGTAGTTGACACATTACGATAAAAATCACCCGTGTGATATGTCACATGTGATATTTATCATATTACTAGCTTTTTCCCGCGGCTTCGCTCGCATTTAAGTCATTAAATAAGTATCAGAGATCATTTCAATAGAAATTGATCAATATGATTCCAAACAGCTGAAACTATAGTCAGTTGGAAACTTACTAAAAAATAATAATAATAAAAAGTATCCTATGTTACTTGTAGTACCTCCAAAAATACGTGTACAAAGTTTCATGATGATCGGTCAAGTAATTGTTGCGTGAAAACGTAACAAACGAACTCACATTCACATTTATAATATTAGTAGGGATTAAACAATGAAAGTAGCGTCTTTACTCTTAACTGCAAAGCTGATGTACGTCTAAAGAACAAAACAAAAAATAAACGTGATTGTAAACGGCAAAAGATTTTAATTTTATTAAAAATTTATGTTTTATATTACAGAACGATCTATCTTTAGTTTCCAGTCGAAATGAACCATATATTTTTTCTTTCGTTAACGTGTGTAAATTTAACTAGTAGAGATGTATGTATGTGTCACATAATTCTTAATTACATGCATGAGTGACTGTTACGCAAAAACAACTGAATTATTATTGTATTCTTTTTCATGTGAAATGTCATCGTAACCATTTTTGCATTCATTATTCTTTAATTATCTATTCTTCACTGTTCTATTTGTCTAATTTAATTAATGAAATTTATTCGTCTCATTAGTGTGTTTATTATTTTGACATTTCGAAAGAATTGTCCACACTATTTTAAATAACTATCTTGCTTACGAAATTTTAATTCTATTTAACACTAGAATTACTAACCGTTCAATATGACCGGTTTCAAAAATTCTTCACAAGACTTTTATATAACAACCCTACTCGTTATTTTTTGTAAATGATTCTACAATCAATTTATTGAATTATATTTAATACTTTGTACGCACAAGTCATCCGGTCATTTTGACCGGTTTGTAAAAATAGGTCATATTGACCGGCTCGTAGTTCTAGTTTTAAATAGTTATTTGAAAAGTAAATTCTTTTAATTTCAGATGAACCAGCCCCTAAAAATGGATATAAAATACAGTCTTATAACGCTCCTAATCATCACAACATTAGCGGAAGGCCAGACGAGATGGTCAAGACAAATAAGCAGCTACACATCCGACATAAGCGATTGGGTGCCTTTGCCAGGTCCGGTTGAACGCTCCGACTTCGAAGCTCCAGTCAAAAGACAAGTGCCGCAAATTGCCCAACCAAGAATCCTGTCGGAGCCATTTCCAGGATTCTCCAGACCGGCTGGCTTCAATTCTGACTTTCCGTCCAGAACTTATTTCCAAACACCATCGAATAGACAGTTGTATTTGCAGTCTGTGCCGTCAGCACCACAAAACTTCCTGGGAGATCAAGGTTTTGGGCATAACTTAAGGTTTGGGCTAACACAGCCTAACTTCCCATTAAGCCAAGGTTTTGTTGCTCCGAGTTATAACTTTGATAACGCTCCACAGAGAGCGCAAGCGCAACAGAATATTAAGTTTGATGCATTCCCAAAACCAACATTGGCAGTGTCGCCACAAGCGAAACCTTTTGGCAACGCACAACCGCTGAAAGCACCTAAGGTCGATGTTCCTAAATTCGTAGACGGATATAGAGCTGAGAACTTAACATCGACGTTCACATTCCCGGGCTCAGCGAAGAAGCCGCAATCATTACAAAAATTGAAACAAGAGAAATTGCCAAAACCTGAAACATCAAGCGCTCAAAAAACAGAAAGGGAGGAAGTACAATTGCTCTATGTACCTGTTGAGTCACTCAATCGTGGTCAATTTAACTTCAAGAGCCCACTGCAAGCTCCTCAGCAAGCGGCTTTGACTTCTGACGTTTTCTCATCGGGAATGCCCAAAGCGAATGCATTCAGACAATCGTATGCGACAGATTTCCACAGAGCCGCTGCTCCTTTGGAAGACTATAACTTCGGTCAGGACTTTTCTTCAATCTACAACACCCCAGATCAGATACCAAAGTTCTCAACAATCGCTTCTCCGTTTCCTACAATAGTCTCTACCACAAGTAAGCCTAAAAAGCTGAAGCCGCATCAACCGCCACTGGCCGTGTTCTTGGCTCAAGAAGCGAAGAAAGGAGACAAAATGAAAGTGTCAGATGTATTGTTGTCATTAAAGAACGCACGAACAATCGCCGTATTAGACACAGTGAGTCCCGAACATTCCCCGAAAGTATTCATCGGGCCTTCGTCGCTAAGTCCACCTGAGAGCTACATCAAATTCGAATTGCCTTACCTCTCCAACATTGAAAATAGTGATAAGAAGCTAAGACAGCTCCCCTTCTTCGTCGCCCCATTGAGTTACAACACCCCAGACGGCTTTGCCAAAATACCTTTCCCATCGCCCCATGTCGGATCTGTTATAGTAAATTCCCAAATCAAGGACGCCGTGACTGTCTCCACACCCATAGCTGATGTGTATCCAAACTCATATACAGTGTCATCGCCCAGTCACGGATCAAAACCCACACAGAAACCAACATTCACTTATTACAGTACTGTTACCCCAAAACCTAATTCCCCATCAAGCGCCGACCCGAGCTATTACTCATTTGAACCACAAACAGTGACATCTATAAAGCCTCAGTTGCAACATGACGTCATTACGGCTAGTCCGAAGAATCCTTCGTATTTCATAAACAACAATGCCGGATTTGTAAACTTTCCACAGACTGGAGATAATATAAACAACAATACTAAGAAATCATATCTAACACCAAGCACAGCGACTAACGCTCCACCAACGACAACTAGAGTATCATCTACGACAACAGCGCCCTCTACATATCCCAGCGCATTACTGGAGACACATAATCCTTATTCAATAAATCAAGCATTCCACTTCAGCACACCACTGGATTACCACAGCTATTACGAAGAAGGTAAAAGACCAGTAACTTCTGGTGCCCCTGTGACAGGACCTAGTACAAGACAACCTAGTACACCATCCAAACCTATTCAACATAAACCTGTTCCTGAAAAACAATATCAATCGCCTTCACCTAACTACGCACAAAACTACGGTCCTGAAATTCATTACGGCGATCAACAAACATCTAGATTTCCGCAAGATTCAAGTTTCACAACAAATGTTCAAAGTAAACCCGAAGTGAGTAGTATTTACAATCAAGATTACGCAACAGCTCAAAGAAATCCTGTTACATCAAACAATGATATATCAACTACAACAGATGCTAATGTGCAATCTACACGTTTACCAAACTATTACAATAAATACTCTTCAGCGGACACGAACGATAATATCGACGAGACAACAGCCGCTACCACAACGACAACAACAAGACGAACACCAATAAGAACACGCGGCAGACCACATCGGTATACCACACAGAAACCTGATAATCAAGAAGGCACACGAGCTCCAGTCACACGCAAGCCAATAAAAGAACGTAGACCATTACCTTCGCGAAACAGATACGAATCAAACAGAATTACAACCGAGAGAAGCACAAGGAAACAGCACGAAAATAGCGATTATACGACGAAATCTACAAGAACAAGACAACGCGGTCGTCTGCAATACAAACCGCGCGAGAACGAAGAGGAAAATCGCGAACCGAAAGCCAAAGGCAAAGAAAACGATTTAGCGTATCAAAGAGATGTATTACACCAAAATTATCCCTTGACTTTAATGGAACGCATGAGTACTGTTGACATTGAAGCGATCACTGACCCGATACCTAAAGTGACTAAGAACCAACAGAGAGAGCCTGCAACTGAAGTATACGATACTGAACAAGCGTACTCTGCTGAGAAGGTGTCTTTCAGCACACGCCCTGATATCAAAGTGACTGAAACTCCTGTGATCAGTTCACGCACATCTGACGTGGAGACTGAAGTACCCTACTATGTACCGCGGCTACCACCATCAACAAGAAACGAAGAATACATTTACCAATCAAGGAGCAGTCCATCTCACATAGATGCGTTATCGTACTCAGATCCAGCAGACAAACAAACATATGTATTCACTTCAAGATCTACCACACCTATCCCAAAAACTGAAAGAACACAGTCTATTGTAACTGAAACCCAGAACCCGATAATAGATCAGACTGTATCAAAACATTATATATCTGACGAATATACAGCTTCTGATGAAGAAATTACAACTACAAGACCAGATTTTGAAATTACAAAGATAAGTAGTTTACATGGCGCTAGTTCTTACGAAGGAGAAAGCAGCGAGGATGACACTGAGAGTGTGCCACAAACGACCCCATCACACAGGATCAGAGTGCGTCCTTCATCCAAACCCACACAAGCTCCTACAGAAGCTCCTGCAACTACGACAACTAAGAGAGCCGAAAACAAACGTAGACTTTTACAACCGGTAACATATAGACCAGCATACGAGAGACGTCGTACGACAATGCGCATCGAAGAAATCGAAGCTGATCTTAAAACGAAACCTGTACACGCTCGTCCTGATGTACAAGAACGTCGACATCCTGTGTATAGACCTGATCTTACTACTGCCCCACCGGTGACTGCGATACCTGAAGTTACATCAAAGCGGACTCAATATAAACGTAGAAGACCTCAAAGCCCTCAATATACTACAACTTCTACTGAGTCATCAGTTGAAAGGAAGAAGCCGACATATGAGGTACGAAATAGATTCAGGGGCAGACGTCCCACAACTGAAAGAGCAACTGTTAGATCTGACAGCCAATCTGAAACTACTCCAACGCCCACTAGACATACACCTTTCAGATACAGCAACAGACCTAAACTCTCTGAAAGATACAACAAACGACCAGCTCCTGTGCCAGTAGAAGAAGAAGACACCACTGCTGAAGATCAAGACAGCAATTACTCTATTAACAGACCAAAATACGTTGTACCTGATGATAAAACCGTCGAGGAAGATAAATGGTCGCCTAAAATATCAACTGATTCTTTCAAACCTTATAATCCTAACGATATAGTGGAAGAAGAAAAGCTAGCAACGACTGAGAGGAAAGCGAACGAAGACGACGCTTCTTTGGATATAATAACAGCGAGGAGCGATTACGAGGACATCCTTATACCAGTAACACCTGCAAGCAATAGACTAAATAAAAAGATACCAGAAATACCACCCACACTTGAAGCATTGGTTGAACAAAGCAAAAGCGAAGATAGTAACATGTCAAGTTTTGAAAGTATGCTGGAAGAAGTTATGAAGTCATTGGAAGAACAAGATGAAGATGAATATACGGGGAAGGTTACTAAACATAAAGGTGGGGAAATTGGTGAGATACCACCTGAAAGGGTTGTAAACTCTGCTAATGCTAAAACAACGACGTTTGCTGATGAAATTATAACTACTGAAGCGGTTACAGAGGCAGATCTCATCACTGGAAAAGAGGTAAAAGTCTTCCCTATATTACAAGTTTTCGTTTCAAAATTATTAATTTGATAATATTGACTTCATTTAAAACAATTTCAGGAAAAACAAGAAGACGACCGCAAAAGCAAACGCCGCGGCTTTTGGAAGAAGGTCAAAGTGCGTCCGGTCACAACAGAATCTTTCGAAGTAGCCGAATCACAGTTCTACACTAACACTGTTAACCGTTTAGGCGATAACGTCAAACCTACTAAGGATTTCAACAAATACTACGAAAAACGCCCCGTTGTGACTACATATAAACCTAAATACTCTTTAAAAGACCTCCAGGAATCTGCATTCGATGAGGAAGTCACTCACAAGTTTTCTGAACCTATTGAAGAGACAACTTTGGATAAAACAAAGAGCGAAGAAGTAACGACATATAAATCTATGTCAGACGTAAGTCCAGGAGACCTAGATCTAGGCACAGGCACGCCTGATCCGACAATTATGGATATCATTTATAACATACCTACAACTGAAACGAGTACCACAATCGATAGGTCTGATGGATTTAGTTTGATGGACTATTTATTCGGAGTAACAGCTTCTGATAAAGTTACAGAGGAAGTTAAAGAAGCTACAACTGTGCGAGATGAAGTAACTGATAAAACAGAGAAAGGTACAACGACAGAGAGTTCGTACATTCCAGATGAAATAACAACTTCAACTTTAATAGATGATGAAACAGAAAGGATTTTGGAAGCCGATTTTGGTGATATAAAGAAAGTAAATACAACGATTGCGTCTGAAAAAGTGAATGATAAAGTTGAAGCTTCAACAAAATCTAGTTTCCTAGATCCATTAAACATAGTTAGTACATCAATGTCAACAGAAATATCACATGAAACGGAAATATGTTTCAGAGGCAAATGCATTAAAACCAACAAAGATTTATTATTATAAGTTTCGCGGGTGCGTCGTGTCGTGTCGTGCAAATGGTGCGTTCAAAAACTGCTCAAGTGAAAGTTATCGAACGTTTGTGTGAACTTTTTAATTATATTTATTAAAAACAAATAGTTTATAATTAATTATTGGTGAAATCTTGTAAATTGTGAACGGTTATTGTTCTTAACTCTTTATTTGTTTTCACCAGAATATTCGTCGTGAGTTCGCGCCACTTTTGTGGATGACAGCTGTAGCTTATGTATTTTTCCTTTTTTTTCATTATTTTGGCGCGAATTTACGCAATCACATATTAAAAATAAAAATATTAATCAAAATAGCAATCACACCTTTGTATATTATTAGTATTTAAACCAATTAGTTGATTTTTACCGTTTTTGGCGTTACCTAATACCTATTTAAATAATCTAATGTCTTCCACGTGGTGCTTATAGTTACTCCGCCGATAAAAACGGTAAAACATTATTTTAGTATTAATTTTAATTGTATAATACTTACGACTGAAATAATATATTATTAGTAATTTTATATACATTTATATGCATATGACCATGTTAATATATGTTAAAATTTAATTAAAAGCAATGGATATCCACCAACTTGTATTCAAACAATGAAACGTCGAATGTCTCGCAAATATTGTAAACCTTCGACTATTGTATTTCGTAGAATGAAACAACAAATAGGTAGTCTACTTTCTTATTAAATATCTTAACAAAGTCCAATTAAGTCTATGATTATTACGATAAACAAATAAAATAATAAAAATATTATAAATTGTTTTTTTATTAATTCAACCTATTTATTGAAATATGTCACTAAAGATATTTTTTTTCTTTATTTTTTAATAAACCAATTATAAACACATTTTTAACGCTTAGAGGAACGAGATTAAATAAATAATTATATATAACAGCCATTCTCAAAGCGTGTTCCGCGGAACCCTAGGGCTAAAATACTGCAAAAAATACCTACCAAAGGGAGATTATAAGGTTACATTTAAATATTCCAACTAAATATTACATTGCAATATGATTATTCATAAATACATATAAATCAGTTTTTTATAATTATATTAAGGCTTTTCCTTCGCCAAAAAAGTTTGAGAACCGCTGATATATAATATTTCTAAACATTTTAGTAAACCGTCAATATACACAAAAGACTTTTGCGAACAACAATTATAACAACTAATGTCACTTTGATATTTCTTATGTTTGAGGTTATGTCGGTACTAGTGACTTGTTGAACAACTAATTTTCTTATAATTAAACTGGAAATAACATATTTTGTTATTAAAAAATGGATGCGGAAGCTAAAATAAAGGAAGACATGAAGTCGCTTGGGTGTCAATCGCGGGAAAAAATACTTTTAGCTTATCATTTATATGTTTACTTGATCGACACAAAACTCATGTACGATACCGAATATTTCTACAATAATGACTTGGATACTTTGTACATGATGGCGAAACCTAGTAAGAACCAAAAACCGAATATTTACGTGCCTTTTCCGACAACCGATGACGTCACAATTGAGAAAATAGTGCAATTACAGAAACATTTGTGTACAGACGAAACAGGGAGTGTTGTGAATCTAGCATTTATAGAAGGTGATTTAAACACAGTTATTTATAGTTTTAACAGCGGCTTAGTTGATTTATACACACCTGAGGGGGCGTCAAAGAGGAAAACTCGTGAAGAACGGAGGAACTTCATCGACAGCGAGTTGAAACGGAATAAGAAACAAATTTTGGAGAATACATCAAGTGAGGCACAAAGCGATGATGAAAATGACTGAACTCTATTACTCTAAATTTTACATATCTCTGGAGCAACAAGTTTGGTCTTTCTGGAGCTGACAGCGGTTAAAAGGAGTTGTAGAACATGCTAGTGGAAATCATCTAATACATGATTCTTTTAATCACTAATATCTTATATCGGTCTAAAAAAACTTGAGATAAGTGGAATGTACTGGTGGAGTCTAAAATAAAAAACTCAAAAACCTTTAATATATTTTATTAATACGGTATTGTACCGGTTTATTTCTTTTTAAAATATGCTTCGAACATTTTTTACTTTATTTCATTTATATTATGATAGCTTTACAGCAATTATTTATTTATTTAAAACTTAGTACAACAGTGCAGGCGGGCTTAATGCTAGGTAGCATTTTCTACCAGCCAACCTATGTATAAATATTTAAGAGGAAAGAAAAAATGTGAAGGGAGGGATACATAAATAACATATATAAAAAACAGTAACATAATTTACATAGATACATAAACAGACATACAAAGTAATACATACAATATAAGTGTGATGTCAGGAATATATGTGAAGTTTTTTAAAATTATGATCATGTGTAAGACATATAGTAAGTCACAGACTATAAAATCAAGTTCACAGATAACTTGAAGCAATTCACCTATAACTATAAAATATCTACAATAATAATAGTATCTGCTTCTTCTATTCTATATTTAACTCAAAATAAATAAATAAATGCGACTAGAATGAATTATTTAAATAAAATAATAAACAATTATTTATTAATCAAGTTATCCGAAATAAGCAAACATAAAATACAATGGATTCTTTAATATTTACAAAATTTAAAACTAAGCTTACTTGCTTAACACTAGAAAGACTAAACTTTAGTATATATGTACATAGGTTTAGATATAACACATATGTATACACCGGAAATGAAGGAGGGGGAGGTAACTACTATTATCAATAACCGCATTTACATGTCGTACAAAAAGTCACAAAATTCTGTCATTATATACATAGTTGTTTTTCTAATTGAAATCAAAAAGCAGTCAAAATGACTTCTTCGGGCAATCTAGTGTTAACACTAGATTTACCAGCTTAAATATACCTACTTCTACCAAAACCAAAAAAGTATATATTTGTTACAAATATAAAATTCATAAAACTAATTCTTCTGTTATAAATTAAAGAAGATTAGAAGTATTCAAGAAAATGTTACACGCAGTAGGAATTTTAATTTGATCTTGCAAGACCAGTCATTTTGACTGCTCTGGTAAATCTAGTGTTGAATTAAATTGAATCTTGAATTATCCAAATAATATTCGCAGATAACTTTGACCAGACAGTACGTTATCACAAGGGCTTTCCGTATCAAATAATAATTTATATTCAACAAAGTCATGTCTATAATCGGTTGTTTCAGGCGTTACTTTGCGGAAATCCATATTAAAGGAAATTTCCACTACATTAGGTCGATGAAGGAAAATAAACTCCACCAACATTCAATAACTTGTCTCGACGCGTTTGGCCACTTCACGTATCCTGACGATGCCTTGTGAAGTGGCTACAAAATAACTGGTTTTCAAAGTGGGCGTTAGACGAAAAAGTTTGGAAACCTCTGCTCTAAAGTCTTAGAATATATAGTGAATGAATGTAGCTCATGTTCTACGTTCCATTTCTGCATATCCTTAAAGCTGATGCAGAGGACCATAGTGATAGATATAGTCATATTTGATTTAATCGGAAGGCATTATCCATTCATCATATATACTTTTCCAATTAATATTTTTATAATACGGATGCGATTTTATCTGCTGCATCCCTTCCTCTCCGGCGCCCAGACGTTCGGATGGCTTGTATGTTAACAACTGGAAATTAAGTGAAACAAATGTACGTGATATGAATAAACCAACCGTTGGACTCTACAATGACTTCGGAAAGGCGTATGACGAGAAGAATACCAGATGTCTGGTTCCACTGTACCTGTGTCAATATGCTGGTTTCCTCCAGCCGCAATGGCAGCTCATCCGGGAACTGCAGCAGTGTGTGCGTTGTGAACTCCGAGCGGTGATACGTCGACAATGGCTTCAAGCAGGGAAGGCAGGTACAATTAGCAAAAGGTTAAGTTACTTTACACCACAAAGGGATTACTGTCTAACATAACCTATAACATTTTATGTTTACCCTTAGGCATATAATAGGATGACAATGCCCCTATACAGCAGCTATTCTTCTACATCATAGTAGATTTATTATATATTATTATGATATTAGTATGTAAGTGGACAATGCCAGTATACAGCAGCTAAATCAAATTGTATTGACAAGTAAAAGCGCTCTATTGGAGCCCAATTACTAAAAAAACAATACTGATTTTAAATTTCTAAAATGATTTTGCTGACAGTACATTTGCTTTGGAATTTTTAAATAGTGATAACAAATCTTAAAACTCACCACACCACATATCAATTCATACAATATCGCCCCAAAACTCCAGAAATCACAAACGTGGTCCAACTCGGAGACATCGGAATCATAGAAAATGTTTCTATATAATTCAGGTGCTATATAAAAATTGTGTTCCGATCTTCTCGATCGCTCCAACTTTGTCAGAACGCTTTCATAATTACTATAACCTAATTGGTAGGTGACTATTATCTGACCTTTCTGCCCCAATAATATATTGCTAGGATTTAAATCTCTGTAACAAGGAAAATGTCTATACTATAGTATATACTCCACCATGGGCGTAGCACTTGCCCCACCGTGGCTCTGACTTATAAGGTACCTAATCAAACCTAAAAAACTTAATTATCTAGGTACTAACTACAATACACTACATACAACACTCGACAGTCGTCAGTCAACATAAAAAAATTAACCGGGGTAAGACCGCGGGTATTGTCTGTGGTATGTGAGAGAGATGTCTATGGTATAGAGTGAAAAGGTTGCTGGTAAGAGAAGAGAAGAGATATATTAGTGAAATCAAAGAATATATTAAGATTTTGATTTCAACAACAATAACAATTACAAATATTAACATAAAAAAAAAACACTTTAAAAAAAAAACAAATGAAAAATTGACAGCCAGTTTTAGCGCCAAAATTAGGTTTAAAAATCGAATTGTCCGAACACTTATTCCTTCGTACAATACTAGATGTAACCACAGCCGTTTAATTTCAAAAATTGACACCTAGTGTGTTGATATTAAACTAAACGTCATGTTCCATATTCACCTGCATATGACCCCGGCCGAGTGCAGATGCTCCAAACAAAGCAGCAGTTGTGCAGACCAAGTGCATATTGTACTGTTCGGTATATGACCACGGTAGTTATTTATGGGTGCCTGAAACAAACACAGTAATTAACCACTGGTAGGTCTCATACTAGGCCGGAACTGAGTAACAATTCGGTTAGTCAATTACATTTATTTATTTGTTTGTTTACTACATAAGAGTAAGATCACGTCAAGTGGACCCCCCATTTTCCACTTGATCATAAAAATAAAATCCATGTATTTTTTTCATAAGTAGTTGCTATGTAAAATTGATCCCCCAAACGATTTTTTTAAAATTTTTATTTTAACAACGATTTTTTTTAGAATGAAAATTTTAGGTACTTTTAATTAAAAATTAGTTTTTAAATCAACCGTTAAAGATAAATTAGTGAAATTTTCAGGATTTATCGTCGAATATTTATATTTTAATAAAATATTAATAACCAAAAATTATTTGTTCATTATCATATTGTTAATTAACTTTTAAGTTAACAAATGAAGATTTTACTGACATCCTGGTAAAAATATGAAGTTTTTTTTTATCAGTTTCATGCGTTATTTATTTAAGTTTAAGATTCCGGAATAAAATTTCACTGCTCGCGATTAGTTTAAACAATATGAATTTATTTATCACAGCGCGCCGGGCGCCGAGCGCTATCAGAACACCAGGCGGCCGAGCGTCAGACTACATTGCAGCTTCGATTAATTATAATTCCAAATTACAATTATAAATATAATCATCAAACGGATTTTATTTTATTTTATTTCATTTGGATTGTTATGATTAATATCAGTACCACTCAATTTCTTCACAGAAGTTAGAAGAGCTTTTTTACACTCTGAGACACTCGACACTCGTCTCAATTTTATTGGTGGTTCACCGACCTCCAATAACAATTTATTAACGTTATGAATTTTTAATTGATTATCTATGGCATCACATTTGAAGGTCGGGTCTTTCTTGTGATCATCTTTGATCTCATCAACTTCTGGATCAGTCACATCGATACTTAAATTGTTATTTGCAGGCTTTTCGCAAGGATTTCCAGGTTTTTCAGGTTTACGGCCTAGATAAATTGCTCTTTCACAAGAATTGCACATATAATATCCAATAAAATCTTTAAAATCGCAAACTCGATTGGCTGTAATTAAAACTAAGTTTTTTATGACGTATTTATGATTCTTTTTATTTAACGGATTGCAACATTTATTTACTCGACCCATTTTAAATCCGCAAATATTATTTGAATAATAGAAATAAAATTTATAATATTTATAAATTAACAAACAAAACACAAATTTACACAACCTCAGTTCTATTTTTTAATAATTATTTAACTCATGCACGCATAAACTCATTTAACAACTAAATTGTAATGACTACTAAAATTATTTTGTTATTTACGTGGAGACGCAAATAACAGATGAAAATCATAACCGAGCGGTTTATTTAAAAATTCGTAAATTTAAAAATAATAGCTTACTAAATTATCAAACATCATACATATAAAAGACATTTTGTAACATTTTTAAAGAATAAAATTTGTTTGATAATAATAATAATATTGATGATAATAATAATAAAATCCGTTTGATGATTATATTTATAATTGTAATTTGGAATTATAATTAACCGAAGCTGCAATGTAGTCTGACGCTCGGCCGCCTGGTGTTCTGATAGCGCTCGGCGCCCGGCGCGCTGTGATAAATAAATTCATATTGTTTAAACTAATCGCGAGCAGTGAAATTTTATTCCGGAATCTTAAACTTAAATAAATAACGCATGAAACTGATAAAAAAAAACTTCATATTTTTACCAGGATGTCAGTAAAATCTTCATTTGTTAACTTAAAAGTTAATTAACAATATGATAATGAACAAATAATTTTTGGTTATTAATATTTTATTAAAATATAAATATTCGACGATAAATCCTGAAAATTTCATTAATTTATCTTTAACGGTTGATTTAAAAACTAATTTTTAATTAAAAGTACCTAAAATTTTCATTCTAAAAAAAATCGTTGTTAAAATAAAAATTTTAAAAAAATCGTTTGGGGGATCAATTTTACATAGCAACTACTTATGAAAAAAATACATGGATTTTATTTTTATGATCAAGTGGAAAAAGGGGGGTCCACTTGACGTGATCTTACTCATAATGCAGTTTTAAATGGTCCCACACTAGGCATTGCCTGTCACTTACAAAACTTTTAATAATTAACATTGCAACTAAAACTATTTATTTATTTATTGAGTAAACCTTGACTTCATTGATAGGGTCTAGTATGGCATCAGGGCCGCATGATATTACAGTGGTTCCCAACTTATAAGCAAAGTCACTTATAATTTAAGAATTTAAACATTCGTTAAAAATATACTATTACTGTTATTCCATTAATAAGTATGATTTTAAACAATTTGTAAAACAATTATTTTATTGGATAATAATTATTTATTAAATTAAAAAAAAGAAGAAGCATGTTAATATTGTAAACAGGTTAAAAACAATATAAAACAATTAAACACTTAAAACACGCACTGCTAACGGAAAACCAACTTAACTCCAACTAACAAGATGGCCGACCACCCTTACCCTAACGGAATACTAGTGTTGCCATTTTAAAATTTGTCGTAGTGTTACAAATTTTATTTATATTTACATTTATTGTAAATTACTAGTTAGTAGTTCTGGGCAAGACAGAAATTTTGCCAAATAGGGACCACATCACTAAAAGTTTAAGAACCACTGATATACTAGAAGTGTGAAAGAGAAAAGGCATATATACACTAATATAATATAACAATAACAATATTTTAAACCAGAAATAAAAGTAAATCTTTTTATAGTATATCATCAGAGGATTACTTCTAACTAAGACAAGTGGACAAGACACACACCTCGACAGTTTGAACTACTTGCGGGTCTTCCTGCACTTTTTGATCATTCAACACCGAGTCCACATCACTGAGCAACTTCTGTGAGTTCCTGACGATATCCCCGACGGACATCTCGCACTTAGGTTCACAGAACACGTTCTCCAAATTGACCTCCCTGCTTGGTGTACTAGGCATTGACCTCACATACTTCTTCATGTAATCAAGGAGTCTATTCCCGGGCGCGTAGCGTAATATTAAAAAAAAATAATTTTCGTTCTCTATATAGTTATACAAAGGGACCATATAAGGTATATTCGTCGGCAACACCGGCTGTTTGTAATCCATTTTTCTTTGGATATAATCATCGAATTCTGTTAAGTTTATTGGGATTTTTTGTATCACCTGAAACAAAAATGGTTGACAGATCTCACTTCTTTCAGTTAAGAGAGCCACTAGTCCAGCGGTTCTCATACTTTTTTTGGTGAAGGAAAAAGCTCTAATATAATTATAAAAAACTGATTTATGTGTATTTATGAATAATCATATTGCAATGTAATATTACGTAACATTTAGTTGGAATATATAGATGTAATCTTATAATCTCCCTTTGGTAGGTTTTTTGCAGTATTTTAGCTCTTTTTATTTAAGATTTAGAAATTTGAGCAGCGCCACCGCGTACGGATTTGGAACTACTACAATTGGAGATACTTTTTGTTAATTTTCGAACGTCTCGATCTTTCGTTCATTTGATAGGTTGCTGGTGCTCGTTAGTCGTTAGTAAAAATTCATGATCCCGATTGCTAACGGATCCGTTTTACTTGTGACAGCTCGATTCGAAAGCCAGACTAAATTCGTGATAAGCCCACAGGTAATCACAGACATTTCTGACTAAGCCCTTAGTAAAGCACCACTGTAGCCCCTGAATGTAAAATAAACATTCACCTTGATAACCAGACAGCCCCGTCTGTGTTCTCTGACAAGCAATAGTGTACAATTAATGACAGATATAACATTGTATTGCGACAAACTATTATATTCTAATTGGAGCATCGACACTGGCAGAGTCATCGCACGTCCAGTTTCACACACAAGGGACATCTGGAACAAATAATCCCTTACTAATAGTAAATGTAAATGTGAGTTTGTTTGTTACGTTATCACGCAATAACTACTTAACCGATCATCACGAAACTTTGTACACATAGTTTTGGAGGTACTACAAGTAACATAGGATACTTTTTATTAAATAATTATTATTTACTATAGTTTCAGCTGTTTGGAATTTATTTTTGAAATGATCTCTGATACTTATTTAATGACTTAAATGCGAGCGAAGCCACGGGTGAAAGCTAGTATCATATAATATCATAATAGATATCTGTGATCACCTGATCATTACTTAAATGTCATGCAATAATTATTTACTAATCTATACTAATATAATAAAGAGCAAACATTTGATTGTTTGTATGTATTGAATAGGCTCCGAAAGTACTGAACCGATTTGAAAAATTCTTTCACCGTTAGAATCGTACGTTATCCCTGATGAACATAGGCTATAGAATATTTTCAAAAACGTTAGGGATCCATATGAAAACTTCAATAATGTAACCCAAAGTGTGAAAAAAATTCATTATATTGCGTACACTAGGGAAATTATTGACAATAGAGCAAAGTGATGTACTACAGTTTTATAGAGGACATCAATATCTACAAAAAAGTCTACGATACCATATGTCTAACTATTACAGTTATGTCTCAACAACTACTTTTTCATGTTAAAATTCATAGTACTTTATATTTTCATTATTACGCGAACGAAGTCGCTGGCAACAGCTAGTAAATAATAAATCTTTAAACACGTCAACCATTAGACAGTAATCAAAATAAAATAGTAATATGTTGCATATACTTATATATCAAATATTAATTTGCATTTTTTCTTTCTGTTATTTATATATTAATAAGTAACGATTGAAACGAATTCTTATAAACGCGTGTAACAGAACGTAATGACAGCTAAGTGATAGTAGACAGTTGCAATGGATTACTATTATTGGTCAGACATCACGTCATCAATTTTAAAGCTTGTGATTGGTCTATTTCATTTCGTACAGCTAAGCGATATTTGGAGTTTTGAACTCTACTCAGTGAATCTATGCTTGACTATAGTTTCTGAATACGAGCTTTAATTTAACAATTTACTTACAGGTTCATCTTGTTCATGTAAATGATTAATATATATTTGTTCGGCGTAAGATAAATACTTTTGTATCTTTTCCTTCACCAGTACACGCCGTTGGGCGTCGTTGTCAGCTACGGGACAGAAAAAAACTACTATAAATATTAGAGATGTTCCGACTAGTCGGCCACTAGTCGGTAAAGCCGACTATCCGGCCACTATCGTAGTCGGCGACTAATCGGTAAAAAGCGCCGACTATCCGGCTTCTTACTTTGTGTCTATTTCTCCATAAAATGTATGAGTTACTTCCTTGTAAAGAAAATATATTGATGACATTTATCAAACAAAATTAGTATCTTAATTAAAAAACAAATCAACATAATATTTCATGACATATATTGCAATACTGCGTGGTGATATTTGAAACTATCGTCAAACAAGTGAGCTGTAAAACTCAAAAAACTTTTTTTGTTATTTATATTTGTCCACATGTCAGTAGTGACTGAAATTGCAGCGAATCAGCTGTAAACAAAGTGTCACGGGAATCCCCTAAACCGTAGTCGGCTTGGCCGATTAGTCGACCGACTAGTCGGCTTATTTACAACCGACTAATCGGCTAGTCGGCTAGTCGGCCAAAGTCATAATCGGCACATCTCTAATAAATATCTCTTAATTCTACTATTTATTTAATTCAGTTATAACCTTTCTTCATAAATATGTATGTATTTAAGTATATATTATTTTACGTAATGTATATATTGTGTAGATTTAGTTATTATTTTCATTGCACCAAATATCACCACTCACACCAACAAAGGTTAGCTGGTTTAATTAAGCTCGCCTATGTGTAAAAAATAATATAAATAATTTTTAATAAATATATTAATCTCCTTCTGAATAATATTTGTATATATGTGTATGTTCATTATGTATTTAGTTTACTAATACATATTTTATATATCTAAATTGTGTTGCCCAATATTATTACTGCTTCTTCTATGACAATTGGTTATTTGGAAGAAATTACTTTTAGTGATAAGATCGTCAATTGCTCTGAATCAGTATCCTATTGTTGTTGTATTGTTATTATTATGTTTTTAAAGCAATAAAGTATTTATTATTATTATTATTTATTGTACCACCAGTAATGGGGATGCACTTACATTTAACACCAATAAGTAGTTTCTCGATCCCACTTTTGTAATATTGAAAAGATCTACTATAGTCTCCCGACTGCTCACATCTTGCCGCCAAATTCAGCAAATAACCCGCCTCAAAGATATAGGAGTCCTCAGTTTGATTCCTATCAACCATACTAGATCTACTGTTTTGGTCACTACTATGAATACCGACAATTTGGTCATTAATTATACGTTCACTACTAAAGTCTGTTTCGTCATGATTCGAATTTTGATCATTTTGGTCACGACTTAAAACGGAAATATGAGATCTTGTTTCATTTTGGTCACAATCTAAACTTCGAGGAATGTAATTTTCGTCATACGTAGATACATTTATACTATTAGAATTTTCAATATCAACTTCGTCATGAGTATTTTGGTCACAATTCGACAAAATCGATTGATTTTTCGATAACAAATACATAGCATTTTGATTACTAGATTGAAAACTAGTCGATGGTTGATCGAAATTTATTAAGTCTGGCAACATTTTTGGTTTAACACTCGCGTTTGTCTTCTCTATGGCCAATTTTGAAACTTCGTCGTAAGTATCGCTGTCTATGGATTCCAATGAGTTCAGTGATCGAAAGCTGTTTGCTGGAGAATCCGGCGACTTCGGCCCTTGTCTGTCAAAGTCAACTCCTTCGAATATTTCTATATTTGATATATTATTATTATTTATTTGTGTTGGGCTATCTTCTGAAAAAAATTAGTAATACAATAATCCCCCTTATAACACGAAACCACCGCGTTATAGGAAAACGCGCTCGACATACAATCGTGTAATATAAAAACGCGTTATAAGAGTACCGTGTTATAGGGGGGATAAGTGAAGGTTCAAGGGTTCATCTGTCTGAATGTTATAGATGGCGCCACGGTATGACTTTAGACAAGTTAATTACACTTTGGAAATCACAATGATAAAATGTATTAAAACAAACATTAGTTACAACAGTGGCGACATCTACCGGTGAAATAAAATACTACCCATAACATCCATACTAAGAGTCTATTGAACTATCCCGAAATGCTTTTTGTTGTGTGATTATTTTTTCTAGGCCAGTGATTCCCAAAGTTCCCCAAATTTGAGGCTTTCGAAAATATTTTTATCAAAATAAAATACTAAAAATAATAAAGCTAATTTTATAGCGTTTGAGTTGCAAGACTAAGAAGTTTGGAAACCACTATTCTACCTTACCACTATCAGTGTTCGGTGTAGGCAGTAGAATATCATCCTTGGGTAAATGTAGCTCATCGCAGATCTCTTTGATCTGACTCGTCTTCTCTGGTGACGGATGCCCGTTCTGCAACAAATTATTCAAATAAACAAACAGACCATTGCTTGTTAGCAAAGTGTCTGGTGGAATGGTAGACCACACTTTGAACTTAATTCTAGATACAATAGACTCTTGTACCGATTAATCACTAACATTTTTTTCCCCTTAAAATATACTTAGTTCTTATTTTATGTTATTACGTATGTATGTTCTAAAGCAGCCATTCTCAAAGTGGTGTACCGCGGAACCCTAGGGCTAAAATACTGCAAAAAATACCTACCAAAGGGAGATTCTAAGGTTACATTTAAATATTACATTGCAATATGATTATTCATAAATACATATAAATCACTTTTTAATATTATATTAAGGCTTTTTCCTTCGCCAAAAAAAGTTTGAGAACCGCTGAATTAAAGCACAAACTTGTATACATATAGCTAGTATACATACACCTTGAAAGATCATACTGGACGGTTATTTGTGATTTGTAGAATGCTCGTGAACAATAAAGGATGCAATGCGACGAATTCCAGCAGATTCTTAATACTTTCAGCACGCGCTTCTATCACCTGCAATATGTGACAATGACACTAAAGAGTCTGTGGTTACATCGCAAGCCCCATTTGACCCCACAGGACAGACCTGGTCCAGTGTGAGATCACCTTGTTTATCTGACACATTTAAGGTTACCATATTCAGAAAGTACGTTCCAGCATAGAATGAATTGTAATTACCTGATTTTCAGCAGTAATAAGTATTTACAATTATTTTTTATTTTTTTTATTGATAGCCCAGCAAATGACCACACTCCGTCTGATGTTAAGCTAAAGTGCGGTCCGTGAGCATAGACAACTGTTACTACAGGCAGATGTCCACTATGCCAGCTTGAGGAGACGAATGTGCTCTGTCCAAATTAACAGGGCACACTCCTCTCGTTATCCCGGCTACTTCCAAGCTGGTCCCGAAACGAGACTAGGTCACTTCACAGGTGTTCCGCTTGAAAGTGGTGGTACTACCCCGGGACGACATACTGGGCTAATGCCATCATCATCAGTCTGCCTACCACTCTTTAAGAAACAATAATAAAATAGTAATATGTTGCATATACTTATATATCAAATATTCAGTTCAAACATTAATTTTGATTTTCTTTCTGTTATTTATATATTAATAAGTAACGATTGAAAAGATTTCTTATAAATGCATGTAACAGAACGTAATGACAGCTAAGTGACAGTAGACAGTCACAGCGGATTATTATTATTGATCAAAAATCACGTCAACAGTTTGGAAGTGTGTGATTGGTCTATTTTGTTTCATACGGCTGAGTGACATTTGGAGTTTTGGAGACAGAGGCCATCATGAAGTTGAATGTAATTGCTTTTTTTAGGTTAAATAATGAATATTTTTAATACAAATTATTAATCTATTCATTCTTGAGTAAAAGTATACAATTATTTTCGTATTAATTTACATAAAAAGCAAGTTTAGAAAGTGGAAACAATAACTTTCATACTCTTATTAAGTTAGATGGATGTTGCGGCGATTTTCAAATGAATACAGTTTTTTGTAGGTATATAAGCGATAGAAAGAGAAACGATCGCGGTGTCGTGAACAGCAAAGGAGATATCTGCATCCCTGTCACACATGCTTCGACTTCAACACGACAAGAATATAGTTATCCCTTTCTAACAATTAATAGGGTGATACAAATAAAAATAAAATATTCAAATAATAATAAAGATAACTTATTCAATCACTTCACATTTTAGTATTAATAAAAGTAATGTTATATTTCATGGATAGATGGCATCACTGTTGATTAAAAAGTGAACTGTCAAATTTTTATACCATTTTACAACATTTTCAACTCTACTCATGGTCAACAACTCTTAGATTAAGTTTCAGTTATCAAGGTCACTTACAAAAAGAATCCTAAATTTGTTCAACTACATTTGACAATAACTGTTTACCCGTAGATAAACAATAGGATGCCAATGCCCCTATACAGCAGCTATTCTTCTACGTCATAGTAGATTTATTATATATTATTATGACATTAGTATGTAAGTGGACAATGCCAGTGTACAGCAGCTAAATCTAATTGATAATTATTAAATATATTTGTATTGATGACTAAAAGCGCTCTATTGGAGCCCAATTACTAAAAGTAAATAATAAAATAACCCTGACTTTTATATGCAAATGATTAGCTGGTATATAACACTTCTACGACTACAATAAAGCTTTTATTCACTCACGTCTTGATTGAACCGCTTAAAGTAGTCCCAGCTGTTCTTGGTTAGTTCAGGGAATGCTCCCCGCAGATGCAGAGCACCGTGCAGGCTCTTCAGCCCCGCATGCAAAGCACGGACTTCTCTATAACGTTTCCAAACACTCACCACCGTAACTGCCGAAGGTGAATCCAATGGGAATAGCTTAAATTATAGAATTGATTAGATTGTAGTAACATTTATAGATACCGAGATATGTGAAAGATTTTTGATATAATCGGTAAAAATTTACATGGCTGTCACATGAATTTTTTTGACACAATATACTTTTAATATACGTAATTTTACACTAAATGACATATTTACAAACCCCCTGAACTTCATGAAAAAATAAATTTTCACGATTTGAAATTGAATTGTGGCAATTTAAAAAAAAGACAAGCTATGATGAGCTATGACTCTAACTTAACCTAACCTTTTCGTTATTCATACAGTCTTGGGGTCCTCAACTAAAGCCAAGCCACTATGACATATGTATTTTAAAAATCTGTTTCAATAAACAAATAATTCTAAATAATTCCAAATATTTTATTGTGATAGGGTAAGCAGAATTACAATTTACTGTTTTTAATTGACTATGTAACACATTATTTGAAACATAATTATAATTCATATTTAAGCATAAAGTCCTTTCATACTGGTGATAATTGAATTAAACCAATCTACAAATCTAGGTCATATTATTCATCAAATTGAACGTAAAAACACAATTATAGGCAATTCTAATAAATTAAAACAAAGTATAATACTATTATTTAAGATAAACTTACCACAGAAGTAATTTTATATATAGTAAATCCATTTTTATGATGTGCCGTTTCGTCCACGGAGAACCGGCGCACCCATTTGTCGTTGCCAGACATTTTATATTGGAAATCCAAATGTATTATTTATTACTTATAACACTATAGTTATCGTACTAAAATTTACACGTCCGAGATTCACGACTTACGACGCAAAATAGTAAAATTATGATTATGAAAAGAAAGGCACCCACCGCCGTTCATATTTGTTGACAAATTAAAGAGAGTTGTCAAAATTATATACGACTTTGTCTGAACATCACTAATTTCTAACAGTTTGTGTAATTTCGATTACCTCTTAATTTTACATCATAATAAATTCCGTTATACGTAAAGCTAAAGTAAATAAACTTAATCCTGATTAAATATTTATACTACTTAAAATTAATAATTATAAACATGCATACGTATGCACATTATTAATACATTTTTGATATAATTAAGGAGAATGTAAATCATTAGTCATAAAAAATTGTAATAGTGACATCTATGTAATATTATATAAACTATTACAATACACACATTGTTAGTATATTCTACTACTTGCTATGAGATGGCGCTGCAAGTTTTATTACAACTTGCATGACTAATTCATGCAACTTAAATGCACAACTAATTGCCTTTTCTATGCTTTAAACTCAAACGAAGGTTATTTATATACGAAAGTCAATCTTTTTGTCTCTAATTATCACTGATTTAGCAAATTAACACTTAAATTCTAAGAAAGTCGTTTATAGGAAGTCAGTAGGTCAGCCAGTCACTGTTTGGCTTCATTAGACATCCCCCCTCTCAGGCGCAGTTGGCCGAGCAGGTATTTTCTGTCGAGAGGTCGTTGTAGCGGCGGAGAGACCATGTTGTCTAGTTTGTAGCGTTTCAATCGACGATAAAACTTATATTTAGTTTACCAACATTACTGATGTTTACAATCACATTTAAAACAAAATAAAGTGAAAGTGTATTTATAAGTAATGGCGGTGCAGTGTTAAAAGTCGAAAACGTTCCTTTTGTGTGTAAAATGGGTTCTAAAATCGAGTACGTGGACTCGAGTCATCTGTATGCCACAAACTACGTGCGTAATTCGAAAGCTATCGGAGTACTTTGGGCCATATTTACAATATGTTATGCTATTATAAGTGTAGTAGCTTTCGTCACGCCGGAATGGATCGGCGACCTGGAGACAGAGTACCCGAGGAAGTTCGGACTGTGGCAAGTTTGCCGAGCTGATGAGGGATCAGATGATTGCCAAGGAAGGCTTGATGAGTTCATGTCAATCCAAGGATTTATTTTTAAAGTTGCAACAGTTCTTGTTGGGATCGCAGTGGCTGTTGCCCTTTTCACGATCTGTTCCATGTTATTGTTCTTTTTTTGCCAATCGACTACCGTTTTTCATATTTGTGGATGGTTGCAGCTTTTATCGGGTAAGTTTTAATAAAGAAAATATTTCGCTTATTATTAATTTTAGAAAGAAATTTATTTAAAGATTTGGAACACGACTTAAAATTAAACGGGAAACAATCGTTAATCGTTATAATGTTAAAATAGATCAATAGATATTAAATTAAAAACTAATCCGTTATTTTTGAACTATTAGACGTATTTTTGATAAAAAAACGAAGGATATTAGCGAGGTATAAAGATCTTTGCTGTTGGTATCTTCCAATACTCAATACTCCAATAATCAAAAACGGATCAGGGGGGCTACTCAGGCGCACTTCGGATGAAAATACGGACGTTTCCTACTCAGGAACACTTACGTAATCATTCACAAAATTACGGATTTTACAGCGACGTCATGACGGATAGGCCACACAATGCTTATTTTATGGACATTTGACAGGACTTTTTACGGGCTTATATGTCAAAATTCACATAAACTATAGAAGTGACGGCCGTATCACGAAACTTCGGATATGCCTGAGTAGCCTCCCAGTAACGGTTTTTAATTTGATTTTTATTATTATTTCAGATGTACAATTAAGTCTAGTAACAATTTTACCTTATATACAATAAATGTATATGTCATTAGTTCCTTGATCACGTCATAATTTCTCAATAATAAATTCTTGAAAAACAATGCGAGGTTTAGGACGCGAACAAAACAATGCAAGAATTAAATTTGACACGACTTTGACTTCAATCTGCTTTAGGGTTATTTGGAAACACTTCTACGGAACTACTTATTATAGACCGGAACATTTTAAACTAAAAACATGGGAGTGGTCATTTGACCAGAGTAACTGTGAATTTTATTTATAAAGCCTACTTACAAAATTACATTATGCCTATCCCTTTATTAATATAAATGTGAATGTGAGTTTGTTTGTTACGTTTTCACGCAACACCTACTTAACCGATCATCATGAAACTTTGTACACATATTTTTGGAGGTACTAGAAGTAACATAGCATACTTTTTTATTAAAAAAAAAAATTATTATTATTTACTATAGTTTCCAATTGACTATAGTTTCCAATTGACTATAGTTTCCAATTGACTATAGTTTCAGTTGCTTGGAATCACATTGATTCATTTCTATTGAAGTGATCTCTGATACTTATTTAATGACTTAAATACGAGTGGAGCCGCGGGCAAAAGCTAGTAATAATATAAAAATACATATTTAATATAATAATAAATGCGTGTCGTAATTCTTGATTTAAAAACAAGTATTATTAAAATGCAATTATTGAATTCGCGTTACCTAATATATTCCGCTCCAAATAATTTCGTACTAAAGATACAATTGCGCGTTCCATATGATGACATACTAACATATGAATGTATTGACAGTCATTGCTTTTTAGCGCTACTATTATTGATTGCTGACTTATGAGGTAGTTTATATTTCCTGCTTTCATTTTTTTTTGTTTATTTATTATATTATATTACATACAGAGTAACCTTAATGTAACGATTTCCTCGATTTAACGAATTACGAATAAATTATGTATTGTATGTGTTTATCATCAGAACTTCCCTTCCACCTATTCTATTATATTCTTATATATCCTAGTGTGTGCAATTTTTATATAGTCAATCAGATTGTTGATCGATCCCACAGGACAGTGTGGGAACCAGCGGTGAATTCATGATGTATATACGTATACATTGTGAATAAAGTATTATTAATGACAATAAAAAGCGTATGTCATGCTTATCGTAATTTATTATTTAAGCTGTAATTTGTATTATTATCTGTCTCTTTCTCTGTTTATGTATATATCTCACTGGTCGATGCTTGTACATAAAAATCCCTTATTCGTTCATCCTCCATTTTTTTCCGGTCATATAACGGTGTAGCATGACCTCACATACGAAGTATTCAATCGGAATTAACACTTGGAGAATAGTCGACCGTCTCATTAACCTTCAACTACTGAGGTGGATTTAATTTCACGTAACAACTGACGTGGGGGCCTCAGAGACCCGTATACATATGTGTGCTTATACAGATTAGAATTTTCTCCACTTGTTTTGTTCATTGATTGGACTATTGGCCGACATAAATCGTTCCTTTTTTGATAATATCGCGGAAATATTATTATTTTTTTTTAATTCTACTTATGTACATTAAAAACAGCGTAAGTTAAGCAAGTTTTTAAAATAATTTGAAAATGTATAATAAATAGATTCCTTTAATTTAATAAAATATTGCGTTTTAAAGTTTAATATCAACTTAATTTTTCTAAGTTACGTTGAGTTCGATAGGCCATATTTTACTTTTTTTTTAACTTCAGGTTTAACGATTATTTTTTTTATAGTAGGTCAAACATCACGCTTGTTGCAAATCCTTGTTTCAGTCTTATACTGCACTTGAAACACGAATAATTAATAATCATAAGTGAATTTTTGGCAATATTTGATGGAATTTTAAAAAAATTAATGAAAAAAAACGGTTTAACAGGTAGCTCCACCTACCACACCCTAAAATGATTACAACTATCTAGGAAATCCTGTATTTAAAAATCTTTAGAGTTTAATATTTAGCTTCAGTGGATGTATTTAAATAAAATAAAATATTTTTTATAATTTATTTGTATATAATTAATAATAATATCAGTTTAGAAAACACTTTTTGGAAAAAAAAAAAACAAAAAATTATAATATTTTAGCAAATTAACTAATTAGAGTAATCCCCCCCCCCCCCACCCCCACCCCCACCTCAGTACTTAAAGGTTAAAACGTAATTTGTGCGGTATCAAATAATTATTAATCGATATTTTTAGTTAGAGACGTGAAAATATTTAAGTCACGATCATAATTTAAATACCAATAACATATCACATTGACTAGCTGTTGCCCCCGACTTTGTTCGCGTAGTAATATATTGTATATATTTATATACTAATATTACAAATGTGAATGTGAGTTTGTTTGTTACGTTTTCACGCAACAACTACTTAACCGATCATCATGAAACTTTGTACACATATTTTTGGAGGTACTACAAGTAACATAGAATACTTTTTATTAAAAAAAAAAGTTTAAGTTTTATGAAACGTCATTGTATGTAGTAATTTTTAAAATTGATAATCCCAGCCAAGCAAGAAAATATAGTTATCATATTGATTCATTTCTTTTGAAAGGATCTGTGATACTTATTTAATGACTTAAATGCGAGCGAAGTCGCGGCTAAAAGCTAGTGAAGATATAAAGTACTATGAAGTTTAATGATGTTTCATATTTCAACGACGCCTGCCTTTTGTGACAATTTTAAAAACAACCTTGGGTTACATTATTTTAGTTTTAGTAAGGATCCTGTAATTTATATAGCCTATATTGATCAGTGATAATGTAGCATTGAAATGGTGAAAGAATTTTTGAAATCGGTCCAGTAGTTTTTGAGCCAATTCGTTACAAACATACAAACCTTTCCACTTTATAATATTAGTATAGATGAATTAGAAAGGCATGCGACCTTCCTATTTAGCCTTTGCACAAACGATTGTCACGAAATAAAACTGCTATATCCGAACACAATTGCTATTTCAAACTGTTCTATGAACTCTTTAGTGCAAACTGCAACCAGACATGCAGTGACATTCTCTCGCACTATCAGTGCTATAGGTGTAGTGTGGTTAAATAAAAGATTATTAAATATTGTTAAACTTAGGTGCCTTTATTAGCGCTTAGGTTATTTGGCAACTGACATCAGTTGCGTTCCGTTACACGTGTTACATTCTTTATTATAACACGTTCCGTTACAATAGGAAACAGCGTAATTGGCACATACTGCTAGAATAATTAACTAATTAATATCTGCAGCCCGCCAGAGGTACATGCTACCACTCAGCATCGAACAGGCTCCATCGAGTCACACTTTTAAAAATCTTCTAACCAAACATTTTATCTTAAAACAAAATATCTCTTAATTCTACTATTTATTAAATTCACTTATAACTTTTCTTTATAAATATGTATGTATTGTGTAGATTTAGTTATATCACCGCTCACACCGACATAGGTTAGCTGGTAGATAATGCCGACAGCATTAAGCTCGCCTATGTGAATTTATTTGCAATAAAGAATTTATTTATTTATTCATTCATAAATGACAGATGAGCGATCTAAACTAAAAGTTTTAAACAGGATTGTTAACCCTTAACTGTGGACGCGTTAAAATTTCGTAATTAGATTGACCTTGTCTATGGGACCGCATGTCTATGGAAGTGTGACAAAAAAAGAACGACCACAATTAAAGGTTAAGTAAAGTTAATGATTCTTGCTGGAGTGTAAAACACAAGTTGCAAGATCTCTTCCGTTATACCTGGATATCATAGGCATATAATAGGATGACAATGCCCCTATACAGCAGCTGTTCTTCTACGTCATAGTAGATTAGACATTAGTATGTAAGTGGACAATGCCAGTATACAGCAGCTAAATTAAATTGATAATTATTAAATTAATAAATTTATTTCATTTATATTTGTACTGACGAATAAAAGTAAGTAAATAAATAAATATATACACATATATATCCAAATTGGTATCGAAATGTTAATCGCTTCTCTAAAACTACCCCTCTTTAACCTGGGATAGAATAATTCTTTTCCATGTACACATTATATCTATTTTCTATGTACATACCTAGGTGTTTATATTAATTTACTGTGATCTTTATAACTCTTAACGTTGATGACTAAATGTAATAAATAAAATAATAATTATTACTTAATTAGCAAAATAAATGTAGGTTATGTTGAGTTTTAAATTAACAAAAAGTAGTGCGTGCAAAATTGGTTCATTGCAAAATTATGATTTACTAATCGAAATGAAATCGAAGCATTTATTTTTATAAAATATAACGATATTAATAACACTAGTTTACAAATTAAAATAAAAGTCATGTCCTTTCAATGTATTCCATATCGTTGTATTTAGTAGTAACAACTAAACGCAAACATATATTTATTTTATTTCTATCACGTCTATAAATCAAGTTCTTATTACATCTTATTTTCAAACTACCCATAAGTTAGTTTCGATTTTATTTTAAAATTTCGATGCTGTGTAGTGTTAAATAAATATTTGTTTTTAGATTGTGTAAAGTACATCCTGATCGTTTTTGTTATGTGTGCGGTGAATTTATAATATCTAAAAAAGGATATCCCATAACGAAATCACTTAAAGATGCATATTTTGGTTATTTCAAAATGACGTGTTAGATTTTTTTTATAATTTTTCTGAAACTCAGTGCACCTCAATTGTTAAGAAAAAAAAACGTTTCATTTGAAGGACAAAAACCTTGTAAACTAATATTATTCTTCTTCTTCTTTTATTAATGGAATGATAATAGTTTATTAGCATAGGCACTAAAGGCGTTAGGTTCGTTAGACTCTACCGTGACTTCGGAAAGGCGTATGACGAGAAGAATATCACAAGAAACTCGTCAATGGTCTCAGATAACATCTATTAAAAACAATTCTACCAATGTCGAATATTCAATAAGAAATTATACAATTTTAATTCACACGTAAATCCTTATGTCAAAAAAATATGTTCTCAACAATATGAATTAACAAGCCAAAGGCCGTAAATTAAAAAAAAAAAAGAAAACGTCTATTTTGACAGACATTTCTTTTTAATAATTTTTTATATAAATTTATTTTACGTGTGTTTTGTAATTTATTGTTCCCCAATAATCAATAATCAACATTGGGAGAATTGTCTTCATTAACCATTAAGAAGATAAATATATTTCACAAATAATTAAAAATGACATCATTTCCTGAAAAGGATCGTTGTCCAACAGTATGCCACGACATAGGTGCTTTCAAAAAGGTTGAAATACCAAAACCATCAGTTTCACTGGAACCTGAAAAGGAGCCTAACCAACCGAAAACTGTAACGTTTGATCTACCTGATGAGAAGAGAGTGGACGAGCCAAGGATGCCACAATTAGGTCCACAAACTGAAGAGCATCTTCCACAACTGAAGCCTGATGCAGCTGGTAACGTGGATTGGACACCGCTAGCTTCCATGACCGGCACAAGACCGTCAGTGAATAAATATGCATTGAGTCGCTACTCATTGAGTGAATGGAGGAACCACAATGAAAGAGTGCTAGACCCAGAAGTGATAACTAACTCTAATATAGTGGATTACAATGCCAAAACAGCCATGATGGCCGCATTCGGCATTGTCGACAAACAACAGAACGAAAATAATAAAAGACTAAAGCAAAAAGCTAAAGATTTATTTCGATGGAAAGTTGAAGTCGAAAAGGCATGTAAAGCTATCACGGAAGAAGTACAGATATTGGAAATCGAGAGACAAAGGTTAAAAGGTGCTTCAAGAGTACTCATGTTACCCGAATCTATATCAAAAGAATGCTTAGAACTGAGAGCGAACAGGTACGAACCCGATTTGGTCTCAGATGCGGCCGAACAGGAGCTAATAAAGGAAATGAACTTGGTAAGTGAAGTTAGAAGCACTTTGAAGGTGACTTTACAGAAAATAGAAGAGCAGATGACCATAAACAAAGCAGCAAAACATAAAATAGAATACGATTGGTGTGATAAGGAAATGGCTTATAATACGGAATCACAAAACTTGGCTTTGAATACCAAATCTAATACAATTCTGTTTCGACCTGGCGCTACTAAATTCGGTGATTACACAGCACCTCTGGAATATTGGGAGTACTTTTGTCGAGATACAGTCGAAAACGTCGAAGCTGCCAGACAAAAATCAGTTGATTTACGCGGGACGTTAAATTCGATTCTTGTAAACGGAGGTCGTAAGCTGCGGAACCAAGCAGACCGGACCGACATGGCTCTAGCAGAAACCGTCGCCATAACTCAAGAATTATGTACTAAATTAGAAGAAACATTGAGAAATACGCTACAAAGGTTGGCTGACATGGAATGCCTGATAGATGATTTAAAGCGTGCTATATCTAAAATGGATGCTGCGATGAAGTTAGCTCAGACGAGACTCGACAATCGTAATGTATATCGCGATCACGGAGAGAGTGTGAGGGATTTACCTCATTTAGGGTTGATTGAGGAAGTGAAGAAGATACATGAAACTGTAACGGCGCTGCTTGGTCAGTTGAGAAATGCTGAGAAAGTGAGGAAGGAGTTGATGGAGAAGAGAGTATTTCTGGAGAAGGATATAGCTTCGAAAAGGAAGACCTTGAATATTGATAGGGATAGATGTGGCATGATCAGATCACATTACCCCTCTGCTTCGGAATTGGCTGGCTATTAAAGGATACTTATACGAGTAAATCAATTGTTTTATTTTTATATTAGCAGTCGATTCTTTCCACTATGCCGGCCCATCTTTTGCATTTAATTTATTATCATAATTAAAGCTCGAACTAGTTATACTAGCTATTTGGAAATGTCCTAAAAGACGTATCACACTGGACGAATGATTGTTGTGATTTTTACTGGATGGTATATTCGTGATAAAGTCATTGGAATAGCATATTAATAAATAAAGAAGGTAGTTAATTGTCACGGGTCCATATTCATTGTTGTGTTGAAATAGCAATTATTTTTGTCTGTGGTATATATTATATGAGAGGTGTCTATGGTCAGTGTGGCTGTAAAAAGGGTTTCTGGTTGAGAAGTCGACGCGTGTATTGTATTTGGTATTAGTGTAATTAAAGAATATGGTATGACTAGCTTTTGCCCGCGGCTTCGCTCGCGTTAAGAAGTGTTATTAATTAGGTATAGTTTTTGCGGCTTTACTTTTGTTTAGCGTGTGTAAAAAATTTATCAAAGTCCCATTTAAGCGGACGTCTTCATCATAGTAACTCCAATCTTTAATTTCAGTTCAATCAGTCGAAAATCTAAGAAGATTTATACAAACTTTCATCCCCTATTTTATCCCCTTGGGGGCAGAATTGATCAAAATCCTTTCTTAGCGGATGTCTACGTCATGACATCTACCTGCATGCCAAATTTCAGCCCGATCCGTCCAGTGGTTTGGGCTGTGCGTTGATAGATCACTATGTCAGTCAGTCACCTTTTTTGAGTTATATATATTTAGATTTGTGTATCACTGCCAACCTTATCCAAGATTAAGCAATCATATTCATTATAGTTTGTCTAATTAATATAAAGTAAGTACTGCATAATAAAGTCTACAGTTGCCTCTGATGTAGTTGTTTTCAGTCTATATAAATGGATGACACATAATTCACGGAAATCATTGCGATTACAAACATTACAGAAATCAGAATGTCGTTATTCCATGATTTTAATTTCGTAATGTCTTTTGAACAAACAATTATAGGAAATAATCTATAGGTACATACGGCGATTTTCAAATGGATACAGTTTTTGTAGGTATATAAGCGCTGGAAAGAGAGAGAGAAACGATCGCAATGTCGTGAACGGCAAAGGAGATATTTGCATCCCTTTCACACATGCCTCAATTTCGGCACGATAAGAATATAGTTATCCCTTTCTAATGATTGTTTCTTCTTGTCCAAAGTCCAATATGTATCCATTTGAAAATTGTCGACAACATGACAATTAAATTTTTTAATAATATTGTACCAAGAGTGATTAAATGTGATGAAAGCCTAACACAATTTAAAAATAAATTAAAAACATGAATACCTCAATGATTCGAAACAGTAATGAAATTTTGTTTATTATTATTATTAATTGCTGTGTCCTGACCGGGTGTCACATTGGCTCTAAACTGTACTGACATCCTTATTACAATTGCGACATGCTATAAAGATATTTGAATTTGATCATTGCTTCTGTGACACAATGGTTAGTGTGTTAGTCTATCATGTAAAAGTCCCGGATAAGGGGGGCTACTCAGACCCACTTCGGACGAAAATACGGACGTTTCCTACTCAGGAACACTTACGTAATCATTCACGAAAATACGGATTTGACAGCGACATCACGACGGATAGGCCACACAATGCTTATTTTACGGACATTTGACAGGACTTTTTACGAGTAGCCCCCAAGATTCTAGGTCGGAACAAATATTTGTACCTTAAAAATGCGTATTGACTTATTATATAAATAAAATACAAAAAAATGACACCTCAAACAGTAAATGGCGAACAGTTAAAATGGTCCATTGTTAGAAATATAATGCTTGGGACTTTTACACGCAATTTATGAGATTTCGAAGATATTTTCTAAACCCGTTATCAAAATAAGGGGTCATCCATAAATTACGTCACAAATTAAGAGGGACGGAGGGGGATCAACATGTGGGGGTAAAAATCATGAAATTAGTTTGACATAATTTATGAATAGTCCCTAAGGAAGTTAAAAATACCGTACAAAACAAAATAGACCAATCACACGCTTGAGACAATGTTAGCGTGATGTTTGACCAATCAAATTGCAACTGTCTACTGTCACCTAGCTGTCATTACGTTCTGTTACACGCATTTATAAGAAATCGTTTCAATCGTTACTTATTAATATATAAATAACAGAAAGAAAAGAGCAAATTAATGTTTGAACTGAATATTTGATATATAAGTATATGCAACATATTGTGAATAGTGATTAATGCATAAAATAGAATAAAATGCACTTTAAGCGCGTATTCACAGTTCAAACTCGAGCGTCGTTTCTGAGTGTTAAGTAAACCCGAAGAATTGTGCCAAAGATGTTATCAATATCACAATCCCCTATAATCATGTTTGAGACGCATATTCCCGTGACTGACGCAACACAATCCAAGTTCTCAGGTCGACGTAACCTGACCTCACCGCCAATGCTTTGTTTTGCTCAGTCGTGGGAATATCGTGTTCTTTCTTGCTTTATCATGTCGCATATTTGATAAGTTATTTTATTATTTAATGTTTAATGGAGGATAAGTTCTTCTTTCTTTTAAATCTCCTCCACCGCCTGCATCTCATACTTGCTCTGTCAGAGATTTGGTTTCTTTATTTTTGTTTATAAACCTTATACCTAGATTAAATTCTAAACTTGAACAGTATTATCATAAAATTGTGTTTGAGCTTGGCTTGGAAGGATTTTTTTTGACTGAATTTAATGTTGTATAGGTAGCTATATATTTTATATATATATTATAGGACATATACATGTATTTTATATACATATATGTTATTAATTTGACATTTATTGTAACCACTGTACAATCTGATATATAAATTGTTATTTACTTCTTTTTTTTAATTAAGAAAACATCACCTTTTTTAATTATTATTATTTTATGTACAGGCTATGATTGACGAGTTTCTTGTGGTATTCTTGTCATACGCCTTTCCGAAGTCACGGTAGAGTCTGACGATGAGCAAGCGCACGCCTTTAGTGCCTATGCTAATAAAAGATTTTCATTTCATTTCATAGCTATCAACTTATTTCTAACTAAATATTGCTTATATGCTAAAATGTTATACTAAATAAATATAACTTTTACATATCTTACAAACTATTTCACTTATTCCTATCAATAATATTTTTTCCAATTTCTTCACAATAATTTAAAAATTTTACTCTTTTAATGTAGAGTATTATTTACAAATAATATTTTTATTAAATCCATGTTCGTTGAGCTTATTATTACGAAAAAAAAACTGAACACTTCAAAAGAACTGTCATTTCAATTAATTTATTCGTGTATTTTTTTATTAGTTATAACATTTATTTTTTAACCAAAAATTCAACGTAAACGCGACTATGGCGATGAACACGTGCCCCTACATTTGCCCAACAAACGAGAAGAACAAAGAAACCAACCAAGTAAAAATAATACCACCTGGCTCTGCCAAGGCTGTCTACGCACCCTACACACCTGGAGAAGTAAGGCCCTACGAGCCTCAGGTGTATTCGCCTGATGCCCCACCGAGGTATTTACCACAACCGGATGGCACCAGTGGAGATATCCTGCTTATGTCACCAGTAGGACCTTGGGCTGCAGGTCACGTGGACTGGTCACCGCATGCGGGTTGTACAGGCACCAGACCAGTTGTCGACAAGTACTCCATAACTAGGTACTCTACCGGAGAATGGAGAAAACACAACGAGCACATCCTAACGCCAAGAGCGACTGATAAAAGTGCAGCATTCCAAAGGAAAGGGTCGAAAGATGTTGAGAATGCATTCGCTACATTAAAGGAAGAGCAGAATAATAGTAATAAGATGCTGGAAGAACGCGTGAAAGTTATAGAAGAATGGCAAGCCAAAGTGAAGAAAGCAGTCGACGGAATTACTCAAGAGATAAACACATTGGATACGTACAGAGAGAAGTTGAAAAGTGCTAGTAGAATATTGATGTTGCCTGAAGCCATATCGAGGGAATGTTTGGAATTGCGCACGCACAGGTATGCTGCTAATTGTCAAATAGCCAAATACAACTTTTATGGTTTCTCTCACTTTTAAGGGTTTTTACATGAACAGTTTCAGAATGATGATTCAAATGATTCTCCCCCATATTTTGGTACCAAATTACATATACTTCCAGCTAAATTATATACTTAATTTTTAATGTATTTGTTTATAGTTAGGTTATAGGTATAATGATAGGTAATTTTATGTAATACTCAATTTATGAGCATATATTAAGAACAAATACATGCTCAATGTCATGCAGAGTCATGCTATTGAGAGGACAAATAATATAAATTTGTTATTTTTAGATATGAACCGGATTTAGTTCGTGACGATGCAGAGCAAGAGTTAATCAAAGAGGTGGCCATAATCGGAGAGATTAGAAGAGTGTTCAACGAGACATTGGCTGAAGTCGAGAATCAGATGTTGATGAACAAAGCCGCGAAGGCTGCCATAGAATCAGATTGGAGCGACAAAGAGATCACTCTAAAAGTGGACAAACGCAATCTGTCCCTATCACCAGAATCGAATCTAATTCTCTTCCATCCAGGAGTCACGCGGGCGATGGGCAACGATTGTACATTGGACTATTGGAACCACTATTGTTCAGAAAGCTTGAGAAATTGCGAGGAAATCAGACAAAAATCAGCAGATTTAAGAAACGATTTAATGACGAAAATAGTAAATGGTGGTCAAGATTTGAGGATACAAGCAGATCGTACCAACGCGGCTTTGGGAGAGACGGTTGCGACGACAGAGGCTTTGTGTGAAAAATTGGAACAAAATTTGAAGGATAATTTAGAGAAAATAGCTGAGTTGGAGAACTTTATGGATTATTTGAAGGAGTCAATAAGGAATTTGAATGTTTCGGGCAAAACCACACAGAGTAGACTGTTTGCAAGGAATTATGAGAGACCGAACGTTGAAAACTGTAGAGATGATGCTCAAGTCAGTCTACTGCATGAAGCTAAAATTTGCAAGGAGACCACGGACCAGTTCATGACTAAACTGAGAGAGGCTGACGTTATTCGAGCAGAGTTGATGAAGTATAGAGGAGATTTGGAGAAAGAGATCGCGTGCAAGAGAAAGAGTTTGAGTATAGACAGAGACCGATTCAGGAAGATTAGGGCTTTCTTTCCTTCTGCTGAGGAATTTGCTTGACATTAAATGTATTCCCGTTTTAAATAATTTAATAATTGTTTTATTATGAATTTTTAATTCCTTCACGATTATTTGACATATCGGAAGGCTCTCCATCATCATACTAATGAATAAAAGTTTAATTTAAAATATATTTATTAGGGGTAAGAAGTCATATAAAATCTCCACTTTGTATTGGAGACGGGAAAAATATTTGAAACCTTAAAAATTTCTAATTAATATGAAAAAATATTATTAAAATTATTTATAAAACCTACTTACAAAATAACATCAATACAACATTTTTAAAAATCTTCCGACTAAACATTTTATCTCAAAACAACATATCTCTTAATTCTACTATTTATTTAATTCACTTATAACTTTTCTTCATAAATATGTATGTATTTAAGTATATATTATTTTTTGTAATGTATGTATTGTGTATATTTAGTTATTATTTTCATTGCATCAAATATCACCACTCACACCAACAAAATGCCGATATTAAGCTGGTATGAATTTATTTGCAATAAAGAATTTGTTTTATAATTTCATTATTTTTGTTAAAAGGACTACTATTATTGCGAACCAAATGAAATTTTTAATATAGGATAGAACAGCTACTAATAAGAATACTTAAATTAGGTCTAACATGTTTGAGTTTTTCTAGTCCTGCTACACATTAAATAACAAAGTACAGTAATGCCCCGCTTTACGCGAGGGATAGGTTCCGGAAAAAATCGCGTTAACTGAAATTCCCGCGACCATAGAGAAGTTGATGACTACATTATGTTTATACGCACTCTTTCGCGTAATTTAATAATAAATTTGAATTTCGCGTTATAGTGAAACCGCGCATATTGGGGTCGCGTAAAGCGGGATATTACTGTATCTAGCTTTATCTCTAACGTCACGCTTTTTAAAATTTGTAGTAATTATAAAGAAATGTAGATGCAACGATTTCTTATTAGTGCATTGGCTTGTCACTCGAGTTCGTCATGTGCATACAAACCGTAGACAATCACAACAAGAATTGAATGTGACAATTATATGCAATTTTACAGGATTTAAAGTCGTTAATGTGCATAGTTTGTTTGTGTAGATCAGCGGTTCTCAAAGCCTTAATATAATTATAAAAAACTGATTTATATGTATTTATGAATAATCATATTGCAATGTAATATTACGTAATATTTAGATGTAACCTTATAATCTCCCTTTGGTAGGTATTTTTTGCAGTATTTTAGCTCTAGGGTTCCGAGGAACACACTTTGAGAATGGCTGGTGTAGATTCTTCGTTGTTGTATTGACTATTGAGTATCTCAGAAATAATTATATTATATTTTGAAGCTACTTCAACAAAAAAAAAAAACAAATGAAAACAGTGATGGGTTATTAGTCCAGTGTAGTTAGTTACCTAGTCGCGTTTCAATCAGGATATAGCTTGGTGACAGGTTACAGACCCGTTGAGCAGTTCAGCAGACCAGCTGTTGCCCCCGACTTCGTTCGCGTAATAATGAAGATATAAAGTACTATGAAGTTTAACGAACATATTTCAACTTCGCTGCCTGTTCGGAGACCTCCTTAATTTATCCTTCTGTAATTTATATATAGCCTATATTGATGTAGCATTCAAATGGTGAAGGAATTTTTGAAATAGGTTCAGTAGTTTTTGAGCCAATTCGTTACAAACATACAAATCTTTCCTCTTTATAATATTAGTATAGATAAAATTGTTGCTATAGATATTTTCCGGCTTAATCAGGAGAAAACTGACCGCTTTCACTTAACCAGAAGTACCTTCGCAATTGCGGTTTAATGACAAATGTACTTTTATTTTGGTCTTTAAATATGTACATACATACGTACATTGAAGGTCGCCTTTTAACTTAGTTATTAGAACTAATAATCAGAAAGCCTATATGGATTTTTAGTTCTGCTTATCACCGATAGGCTCGCATTGTATATGTCCAGGGCAGCCAACCTGCAGCTCTTTGAAAGATTATTTGTGCTATTATATTTTTAAAAATGGCTAACAACAATCATGAAAGACTAATTGCAACGTTTTTTAACACTAGGTTTACGGACGTTTTCTATATACCTACTTCTACTAAAACGCGTCAATTTGACGCATATCGTAGCGATAGGTATACCACATAGACAAGTTCAGTAATTCAACGCTTTTAAAGAAAATAGACTTCAATATATATTTCCCTCGATCAATGAATAAAAGTCATACAAAGAGATAAAATAAATATTTAAACGGCTTTCGGCAATTTTCTGATAAAAGTCAAAATGCGTCAAATTGATACGTATTTAATTGTGAAAGAGTTTGGCCACCTTTGGTATATGTAATACGTAGAAACGGACAATAGAACATAGCTGAGTGATTCGAAGTGATTTCTCCTGAAGCAAATAACTATGATGTTACGCCTCTGAGCGGTCTAAATGGATAATTTACGGTCATAAATAATAGAAAGTTCTAGTTGCTTATAAAACCAACTATAAAACCCTTTTTAATTTAATCAAATTGGAACTATAATTGCTGGCAACGATTATGAAAACTTTTCTATTACAGCCAATCCTCGGTTTTAAGTTTTAAGTCCCAGATAATAGTGACGCAAAACGAAACGACGTAAAACGAATCTTAGACAGTTAAAACGAGAAATGGTGTCAAAATTTTGACTACTGCAAAACGAAACGACGTAAAACGAGGATTAAATTAAAAATAGCGGAGTATTTATTAAATAAAGACTAACATAAATGATTATTATTTATATTTAAAAAAGAAAAAATCACGAATACACAGACAGACATCACTCCGCCTTAAATGGAAGCTTATAACCGCGTAATGTCTTTAAATAAAAATAATATTGTAATATTTATTCGACACGTATTTTAGAAAAGTATCTCGTGATTATTTGTTTAACCTTTAACTACTGAGGTGGGGGCCTCTCAGGTTTTGGGAAAATAAAATTTTTTAATTACTCTAATTAGTTAATTTGTTGGTTGCTTAAAATAATTTTATTTATTATTGCTGATTTCTGATCATGTGATTTTTTCCAAGTGTTTTCTAAACTTTGAAATGATAGTTATATACAAATAAATTATAAAATAATAATTTATTTTATTTAAATACATCCACTGAAGCTAAATATTAAACATTAAACCCTAATAATTTTTAAATACAAGCACATACATATATACGGGTCTCTGAGGCCCCCATGTCAGTGTTTACATGAAATTAAATCCACCTCAGCAGCTAAAGGTTAAAATCAAATTGTAAATATTACGATTGTAACTTGTCAATCGATTAATTCGTTTCGGGTTAGTTAATGATAGAAACGTCACAAGTAATTTACCTTGAAGTCTTCGGACATATATATATATATATATATATACTTAGGTATCAGATATATTCAGGTAAAGGGATATGATACCTTGTATTGAAAAGATATGTTTTTCCAGCATCCTGCATGGTAGCCGGCGTGGCTGTCTACCCGGCTGGGTGGAACGAACCAGTCGTACAGGAAACTTGTGGACCCATAACCGACCAATATAACCTAGGTCTGTACTATAATTATACTAGAATCTACAAAATCGCAATTTTACGAAGCGATTTAAAGTTGTTATTGTGCATAGTTTGTTTGTGTAGACCAGTGATTCTAAAAGTGTGCCACTAAATCATTTAAATATAACAATGTTGATATTATTAAGTAATGTTTTAAAATTTTTTATACTTACTTAAAAGTGTGTCACAACCAAAAAAAGTTTGAGTATCACTGGTGTAGATCTTCGTTGTTGTATTGAATCTCAGAAACCACAGGCGTATGTATTATTTTCTCAGGTCGCTGTCACGTACGTTGGGCCTATCTGTTGGCCATTATATCCTGCTTGGATGGTGTGGTCCTGTCCACTCTGGCCTTCATATTAGCAACCAGACACGTGAAGCTGCAACCGGATAGCGGATATCCGTCTGCGTCATTGTACAAAGGTGAGTACGCGGTGTAGTCTGTAGGCTCTATCTAAATATATATAACTCAAAGGAGACTGACTGACTGACTTAGTGATCTATCAACGCACAGCCCAAACCACTGGACGGATCGGGCTGAAATTTGGCATGCAGGTAGATGTTATGACGTAGGCATCCGCTAAGAAAGGATTTTGATCAATTCTACCCCCAAGGGGATAAAATAGGGGATGAAAGTTTGTATAAATCTTATTAGATTTATTTCATTCATTATTACGCAGACGTAGTTGCGGGCAACGGCTAGTCTTTCCATACGTTACGTAATGCCTCCGTGAATAGCACACTTTAGAATATTAATAATTCATTAAAGCATCGGATTAGACAAATCGTGTTTTGCTTTCACTTTCGCGGGTTTAATGAAAGTTGCAGATTAAAATAATTGTGTGTTATTTACGCGTTCGTTGTTCACTCAGCGTTCAGAGCAGAGATTCCCAAAGTATGAGTCGTGAGCGAATATTGATTCGGGCCTAAAATGTATATTACATGTGTACGTATGTGTTAATAAGAACAGTCCTTCATTCTTATTGGTATTTAAGTTATTGAAATTCCAATTAGAACAGATAAGACATTAAGACATTAAATAGTTCCACGACTCACTACTAGGGAATCTCTGAGCATTATTAATATTTATACCTCCATTTGCCTAAGCCAGCGGTTCTCAAACTTTTTTGGCGAAGGAAAAAGCCTTAATATAGTTACAAAAAACTGATTTATATATATTTATGAATAATCATATTGCAATGTAATATTACGTAATATTTAGTTGGAATATTTAGATGTAACCTTATAATCTCCCTTTGGTAGGTATTTTTTGCAGTATTTTAGCCCTAGGTACACACTTTGGGAATGGCTGGCCTAAGACAGCCAAGAGATAAGTTCTAAGATTATATAAAGATAATTTTTGTTAGTCGGGTCGGAGCTCAGTCAACTTTGGGAACCACTAGTTTAAAGTATTATCAGACTGTGACGTGTGTGTAATTTAATGTAATATTAAGTATGTATTATAACATACTTAATATTATAATAATTTAACCTCAGTTGTAGTTTTTTTAAAATATATAATGGCCTCGCATATGATCAGCAACCACGTGCTTGATGGTCAATGCTACCTTAGTCCAGGTCCAAAGTGATCATTTATTTTTTACTCAAAACAGAACATTGCTTTATTTACGTCAATTGGTAGGTTTATAGTGAAGAAAAACTTCTTATTAAGTTTTATTTTATTTATCAAATTGTATTTATTACAAATTAAAAAGTTATTATACAAATGTTTATATTTTTCAGAGGAATAAATTTGTTTTAAAACAGCTGGTGATGATTTTAAGTAAGAATAAAATTCTTGGCTTTTATTTATAATTTATCTTAGATTATTGCATTTGGTTACTTTTTGTAACGTTGGAAAACGGGACAATTTCGGGGACGTATGGTTACGTTAGACATATCTAATAAAAATTGTTTTTTCCAGGTGAAGTCAATAATGCGTACGTGACGGACGCTACCTCAGTGTCGGGTTCGAGGAAGTCCCTGGCGCTGCAGCCGGTGCTGATAATGCACCCGCATACTAACCATCCGCCCCCGCTTCACATGGACATGGACACCTACTCGCATTATTCCGGGAGAACCGCGCGCTCCAAGCATGGCATCTACGCTAATGCTGTACACAATTACTAGTTCAGTTCGTTTACTCGACAATAGGTGGTGTTGTTTTTTATGTCAAATGTCAAATCTTAAAGCTTTGCAGTGCCATCTATGAATGAGTGGCGATACTAATTGATTCCGTACTTAAGACTTGCCGAAAGCGTAATTAATTAGTTTTATAAAATAAAAACCATTAAATTTGTATTAAAATGTAAGTAAATGTAACTTTTAGCTTAGTTTTAATTTATAGTCGGGTTTTGAACAACGAAATCTTTTGTACAACGATGTTTAGGTCTATAGGTTTTTTATAAGATAGAAGTAAATGAATTAAATATATGTCGTGTTTTATTTAAAAAATGTTTATTGAATTACACAATTTTCCAAACAGTTGCTTCTTGAAATCCACTATTTTCTAGACATGAGTTTTCAGGTAACTTATACTTCGCTAGCAAACTTAATGATTCTTTCTTTTTTCCCGTAAGTGCATGTCTACCAGGATCGCCAATTAACACCTGAATAAAAAAATTAGACCAATTGGTAGGCGTTTGTATACCGGAAAACAATTAGTTGTAAAATGTACAACGCCATCTATGAATGAATAATAATACTAAAACAAACGTGTTAGTTAGTAGAAAAACAAGCAGATGGCGTTATAAATACCATTTTTCCTTTGGAAGCTAAGTTCTTCAGCCAATTGAACAAATAATTAGCGAATTCTTCATCATAAAACATATCTCCTATTAGAATTGTATCGAACTCTTCACATTTTGTGTCAATATAATTCTTATTGTCAGTTTCTATGTTGTTTACAAAGTTTAGGTCGATATTTATTCGTGTCGCTTCGATAGCAGCTACAATCAGATAAAGTTTTCGAATTTGGTTAGTACAAGGGGATGTAGCTCAGTGGTAGAGCGTTCGCTTTGCATGTGAAAGGCCCCGGGTTCGATCCCCGGCATCTCCAATCGTAATCGTAATATTTCAAACCTTTTGCTTTTTTTGAAACGATTTTTTAGTACAGATTAATTCACAACATGTTATAAAAATACATTTATTTTATTTTTAAACTACCCAAAAACAAGTCTATTTTTCGCTTTTAATGAAATCATATTTAAAAAATATACAGTGTAAACTCCGTATAACGACACTGGAAGGACCGCACATTTTAGGGCGTTATAGAGAATTGACGTTAAATGGAGTGAAGAAAAAACTGAATTACAAAAGTTTATTTCAGACAAGTTATTTCAACGCTTTATGGAGTGTGTTGTTAAATCGAGTGACGTTATATGGAGTTTAGACTGTATAAATGAATTTACAGAAAAATTAATCCTGTTTTCATGTTTATGTCGTCCTTGTCTTATCGACCCATAGTACAGTTTGAAGTATTAGATACTTACAAAAATCAATATCATTGGCCAAAACTCTATTCGCCCCCATTTTCCTGGCCGCTATAGCCCCAGCCCCACACCCACAACCAACGTCTATGACATTTCTATGAGTCAACGAAACGCCACCATCTAATAAATACCTGAAATGAAGCACAATAAATACATTGTCTTAAAGACACACGAAGAACATTCAATGCTCTAGTCCAGCCATTCTCAAAGTGTGTTCCGCGGAAGCCTAGGGCTAAAATACTGCAAAAAATACCTACCAAAGATAGATTATAAGGTTACATCTAAATATTACGTAATATTACATTGCAATATGATCATTCATGAATACATATAAATCAGTTTTTTATAATTATATTAGGCTTTTTCCTTCGCCAAAAAAGTTTGAGAACCGCTGTTCTAGTCCAGTGAATCAATATTTCTAACACGCGCATATACATGGACTCGGGGTGGGCAGCAGTCTAAAATAATATGTAACTAGCAACTATACCCGCGGTCTTACCCCGGTTAATTTTTTTTGTGGCGGCTGACGACTGTCTAGTTTGAACTTTCTTAGGGATATTAAATATTGTAGTTAGTACCTAGATGATTAAGTTTGATTAGGTACCTTACAGATCAGAGCCAGGGTGAGGCAAGCGGTGATATATACCCAAATGATTATATTCAGCTTTATTCGAATTCTTTTACAATATCTAATAATTGTGTGTTTTAACTAATTTTTGTATTGCTTTCTTACAAATTACATTTATGATGTCTTCTCTCAGTCAGATATCTTCAATCCTAATATACTAACTTCCATTCCGATTGAGAAACATTATCAAAATCAATTAAAACGTCAGAACTGTTAGCTTGCACTGCCCATGACCCAGCGAATGTAATTTGGAACCTTGACATGGAAAATAACCATACTAAGATCCGGGCAAAACCCAGACTGTCCAAAGCGCTGGACAAGAAAGTATATAGTTAATTTTGGCAGGAATATGGAGAAAAGTAAGGCCTCTTTCGGAAAGGGAAGCTATCTGAACGCATTTCCAAGAAGCAGGAGAGACCTCTATGGAAATTATGTTGAAGATAGGAACAATAATTGAAAGACTGATTCAGTATATTACCAGCAGCATCTGAAGAAAGAAAAAGAGGAGATATTAGGAGTTTTAACCGACGAAAGATAGGATAAGATTGTTTGCTTAGTATTAGCATGGTAGCTGGTGGAAGATGAGAAGTGATAGTTAAGGGAATCTTTATTGTTCTGCGAAATAGTATTATGTCCAGATTTGCAAAAGAACCATCATTTCCAATAGATACAAACATCTGGCTGTGATTTTCAAAACTCTTATGATTACATTTTATTCCCAATGAGTTTTGAGGTCAAGCCTGCAATGTACTGGAGCTTGTACCCTCTGCTGTAGAGATATAATTCGTTAGGCAAGACGCAGGAAAGTGCTTTAAATAAAAGAGGAACGCACACATCAGATAATAAACTGATGGTTAAATAAAAAGACTTCATAATCGCATCAGACGCTCAATCTTCCGTAGATCATTTCATCATTTCGATCGAGGGAAAAACAATGATTAGAATCTGGATGAGTTGCAGTTTGGAAAAGTGTGGGCTGCTTGAAGTGGTAAAGTTGTGAAGATTGACTATCATTTTTTAAAAAGCAAATGTTGATATCACCCATAAGGATCACAAGTGGGGAACTATCCTCTAGAAGTTACACAAAAGTTGAAAGTAGTTGATGGTGAGAGAAAGAGAATAGAAGACTCTAGCTGGAACCTTAGTGTGATGTATATTCCGAAGAAAAGATATTCTGGTTCATTTGCTGGGGAGATATGTTCAGAAAATATTACTGTGAAGTAGATGAGTTCGAAGGTCCGAATTAGTCTCTTTACCATTGTAGTATTTACGGATGAAAGCAAAATCAAAGGTCATACGCCTTTCCGAAGCCATGTAGTCTTTTTAGAGTTTGGAGTTTTAGTGCCTATGCTAATAAATGATTTTCATTTTCAATAAGACAACTTAAGTTAGTTTTTTTTATTTTATTTAAGACAATAGATGATTTATTGTTATACATTGAGTGTTTTCTCAAATAATTTCTTTCAAGTAATGACCTCTACACTTAGTCTAAGCCCTAAGCAAGTGAGACTGCCCGCGTAATATATCGGTTAAAAAGGTCACAGGTGCAAAGACCTGCCAAGGCCAAGGTCGATGATTCACCTTCGTTTTGTAAACAGTGAATTAACTAATATTTTATAATATAGGAAAATGTAGTACCCAGTAGTATTATATATTATGTATATGTATGTTGGTGTACTTTATATACTTAGGTAATAAGTACTAGCTTTATTTACATTAATTGTATTACAATTTAGAGATGCTTAATTTATAGCTAAGCAAGAATTGTAATAAAAATTTTTCTGTACGATCATTTTTTCCAGAGTTATTGATTATTAAAGTTGAAAAGATCCTTTTGGCTTTGATTGACGATAACTCCGCGGCAAATCATCGTACAGACTTCTTAAGTACATCAAATTAAAGGGCATTAAATTTTCTACAAAAGCTTCTGAGTGGAATGATGAAAAAAATTTTTTTGAAGTCCGCAGACCTTTTTTTAGACGAGAAAAAATTTGGAAATGTTTTTTATGGGAGTTTCCTTAGAATTTCTCCAGGTTCAAACATGAAAAAAATTTTTCATGGTCATATCTGAAAACTAGATACTCGGAGCTACAATTTGCTTTTTTTTTATTTGCTGTACGGTCATTTCCCTCGGAGTTACAGCTCGTCGAATATTACCCAAAAATTTGGATTTTTTTTTATATCCCTTAATTTTTGTTACTAGTTTAATTAGAGTAATTCAAAAATTTTATTTTCTCGAAACCTGAGAGGCCCCCACCTCAGTAGTTAAAGGTTAATTTCAGTTGTGATCAATTTCTTTATAAATTAATGACGTTTTAAACCACTATTTTGCTATCAAGTAAAACCCATACAACTTCTTGTTTGTGAAGTAAAGAGAGAGCCATGATGTGTCATAGAACAAATACCAAAGTCCCTTTGCCTTATGATTCATCCTCATTCTGTCTCGCTCACTCCTTATGATTCATCATCCATCCCTCTCGTTCATTCCTTAAAAAATGCAGAAAAGGAATGTGGTATCCCACTTTTACTTTAAGACGTCAGACTATCCTTGTCTAACATATTATAACGTACACTTTCCTTCCTTCTCTACGAGTTTTGTATTGGTGACTCACGTTTTAGTTGATTATATTAAATCTGTATTTTATATCGCCGGTTTTATTAGTATATTCGGAATTAATATTTTGACAATATAATTCTCCAACTCAGGAAAAAATTATCATTTTCTTAATATTTTCTGTTGTGTTTTTTAGATTGTTGATATATTATTATTAGTCATGTATATTTAATAAATAAATACACTGAAAACAGTTTCTGAGATTGTTTTTGTTTACGTGTGCATAAAATGATTTGTAATTTCCTTTTGGGTGTTTGCTCAAATACTCTACATTGGCAGAATTGTCTTTAATAGATATCTGAGGCCATTAATAAAAGAAGAAGTGATAATCAACACAACAACGAAGAATCAACAAACAACCAGGTGGAATATGGTGGAAAATTTAACTGAATATAATAAACAATTGGGTGCTGCGATGGGGACGGTCTACTCCCGTGTGCCATGCTTCTCTCTTTGCTACTCACCAACGTAGTTTCTCATATTGTTGTGGGCTGATTGATACCTGTGTGGTTGCACCGTGGATCTGATCTAATTTCAATTCTAGTGAATTATGTGATTTATTAATTGTTATTTACTTTTTTTCTGAATTCAGTTTTTTTTGCTAATTATTTTATGTACAGGCTATGATTGGTGAGTTTCTTATAGTATTATTCTCGTCATACGCCTTTCCGAAGTCACGGTAGTCTAACAATGAGCAAGCGCCTATGCTAATAAACGATTTTCATTTCATTTCAATTTCAATATATTTTTTTTACATACGGGATATCATAAGCACTTCGCGTAAATTCTATGTTTAGTTGGCACTAATAAGTGTTTATATTTCCTCGTTTTATAAATAGATACTCTTGACAACCGATAGCGACGCGGCCGTAGGAAAATACGTGCTAGGAAAAATTCTTTACAAAACAAAACAAGCATTTTCGCTGTAATAGTGCAAATGTTTGGGGAAATACCTCGAAAATAGAAATTAAAATTGTGGAATTACCACTACTTGTATACTGGTATCAGTGTTACCAACCTTACAGTTTTGACAGTACATTAGCTGTTTTCACATTGAGGCATTAAGCTTGCCTATGTGAATTTTTTTTTTCAATAAACAATTTTTTTATTTATAAAGCTTAGTATAGAAAATTATTATATCACCAGTATTAAGTCTGGTACCTAGATATAAAATTGACCTTAAGTTTAAGTATAAATAACCTATTAAAGTAAACAAAAATCCCACCTCGCAACAGCTTGTCCTCCAGGCCAATAAAACCCCCAAAAAGGGTCATCTTCGAATGGCACTTCTTCTGACTTCGCAGACCAAAGTTCACAATCAGGTGTAATCAATCTTAAAGACAGTTCCGGTGTTAAATGATTATTAGTTATTTTTGTATGTTGAAATATTAAATTTCTTATGTTCCGCATCTTGGTTGTGTATTCAAATCTGAAAATAAAATAACGCCTATAGTAAGCTACAAAAAGGTCTTTTGCGCATAGATTTCGGAAAGGCATATGACGAGAAGAAATCACAAGAAACTTGCCAATCATAGCCTGTATATAATATTAGTATACTCGTAGATACATTTTTATTTATTTATAAAGCCTACCTACAAAATTACATTGAGACTACATATTATAAAAAGGAGTACTATTATACAAACTAAATGAAATTTTAATTATAGGATAGGACGGCATGCTCGAGGTGATAAAGGGATAGATACTACACTTCTAATAAAATAACAAAAATACATAAAAATAAAAAACAAGAACCAATTAGATTTAAGAAAGAGAAAAAGAAGAATTTTTTTAAATAAGAATAATACAATGAATGTAAATAAAACTAGGTTGACATCAAGATAGTCATTTATTTTAAAAGCCTTTTTTTAATGGTGCACCACACTCCGTCTGATGTTAAGCTAGAGTGCGGTCCATGAGCATATACAACTGTCACCACAGACAGATGTCCGCGCGCAACATTCAACTCCACTATGCCGGCTTTTAATGAGTATTTAATACGCTCCTTAAATTTTAATAATGGTGTAGGCAGGATTGTATGTCGACTAGGTAACTTATTAACACTATAACTACCAGCCGGCCAATATGACCAGTTGCAAAAATTCTTCACAAGACTTCTAAGTAAAACCTTAAGATTACATTTTTTACAATTCTACAATCAATTTATTGAATTACATTATCTATACTAATATAATAAAGAAGAAACATTTGATTGTTTGTTTGTATGTATTGAATAGGCTCCGAAACTACTGGACAGATTTGAAAAATTCTTTTACAACTGGAATCCTACATTATCCCTGATGAACGTAGGCTATAGAATATTTTCAAAAACGTTAGGGATCCGTATGAAAACTTTAATAATGTTACCCAAAAGATGAAATTTGGAGGGACGGTAGTTTATAGTTAGTAGACGTTCGCTAAGAATTGATTTTGCGACAGAAGTGTGATAGGCATTTTCTGTTTCAATATGAAACATCATTAAACTTCATAGTGCTTTATATCTTCATTATTACGCAGACGTAGTCGCGAGCAACTGTTAGTTATTTAATGCAAGCACAAGCCACCTGGTCATATTGACCGGCTGGTAATTCTAGTGTTAAATTCGCAAAACAAAGAGTTTCATAGAAATAATAATTTTGTTGAAATACCAAGAATTAATACTAACGACGCGTTGTCATTAATTCACGCTCATTAACTGGCCAACAAGAATCATAGAAAAACCATTTTGACACAAAAAAATTCCATTGTCTTTTCTTAAAATATATTTAATACGAATTATCACCTTTATTGAAATCGCACGTTCACATTGAACACCATGTTTCGTCATTAGGACTGATGATTCCTAACTAAATCTTCTCGAGTTCATTTCTCAGCCTTCTTAACTCGAGTGCAATCCATAACGAGGATAATTACTAGAGATGTACCGATTATGACTTTGGCCGACTAGCCGATTAGTCGGTTGTAAATAGGCCAAGCCGATCACGGTTTAAGGGATTCCCGTGACGCTTCGTTTACAGCTGATTCGCGCGCAAGTCTCACGTGGCTTTAGAAACTTGATGAAGAAAGTTAAACCAAAATATAACATACAGGGCAAAAAGTATTTCACAGAGAACATCATTCCTCAACTTTACGAAGTGCTGCAATTACAGTCACTACTGACATGTAAATAAATATAAATAACAAAGAAAGTTTTTTGAATTTTACAGCTCACTAGTTTGACGATAGAAATTATATATTGTTGTTTTGTTTTTTAATTAAGATACTAGTCTTGTTTGATAAATATCATCAATATGTTTTCTTTACAAGGAAGTAACACATACATTTTATTGAGAAATAGACAAAGTAAGAAGCGGGATAGTCGGCGCTTTTTACCGACTATTCGCCGATTAGTCGGAACATCTCCAGTAATTACTACTACAGAAGTATCTTTGAGTAGCAATCGTCTCCACCGTTTCGCTATTTCTGCCTTAACTTAAAACATTAAAAGCGGGAGTCGTAGTACTACGATTTAACTCGACTGTTAGTTCTCTAATTAGTCTAAATTTCTTTATGATTACACAAAATATCGCCCGTTCTAGGACGAAAAACAAACCGGGGCCGTTACCAAGCATAGTTTCGTCCCCCGTCTTTAATATGCTAACTGTACTTACTTGGATGTGACCAGCCTTGACGAGCCTCCAATAGCTTATGTTATATATATATATATATACAATTTGAAAACGATATACATTACCAGTTCTATATAAAGTAATATTTTAACAAACAATATACACAGAACTAAAAACTTCAATGGATAAGTAAGAAATATACTTAGTTTTTTTTGACGTCATTTCATCTCGTTAATGAATGATTTGACGTAAATTATGACGTTTGTTTGTGTAGTTAGTAATATTAATTTTATTAAAAAATCTAATATGGATTCCCTATACAACTGTTATAGTAGTTTGAAGAACTAAGCTGTCATTATTATATGAAGAAACTATCTGTTGCCAGCGACTTCGTTCGCGTAATAATGAAGATATAAAGTGCTATGAATTTTAACATGAAAAAGTAGTTATTAAGACATAACTGTAATAGTTAGACATATGATGTCGCCGACTCTTTTGTAGATATTGATGTCCTCTATAAAACTGTAGTACATCACTTTGCTCTATTGTCAATAATTTCCGCAGCGTACGCAATATAATGTTTTTTTTTTCACACTTTGGGTTACATTATTGAAGTTTTCATACTGATCCCTAACGTTTTTGAAAATATTCTATAGCCTATGTTCATCAGGGATAATGTACGATTCTAATGGTAAAAAAAATTCAAATCGGTCCAGTAGTTCCGGAGCCTATTCAATACATACAAACAATCAAATGTTTCCTCTTTATTATATTAGTATAGATGACAGAAGATTGGCTTAAAGTGTTATATTTGTTGTCAATAAAACCTATACTGACCGATTACATTAATCAATAATGTTCTATGATATATATTACGCAATAAAATGACTTGCAAATACATATCGTATTAAATATATAGTTTCCTAACATGTATGAACTTGTATAGAAAATAACGCGCGCTCGTATCTCCGGGTCTAGGCTTGCCAAGTCGCCAAACCTAATAGCCGGATAGACCAGCCAGCTTGGCCGGACATTATTGAAGATTTCATGTCTTAGTAGACGACAAAAAAATTGTATGAAAAAATAAAACACTTCAAAATTAAATTCTAGATAACATTTTTAAATCCTTCTTACCAGCCGGATACCGTTTGTTTTGCCCCGGACACGCAATCAGAAACCCTAACTATATCCGGCTTTATCCGGGTCCAATTAACACGGTTGCAATTTTCCAAAAGAGCGATTTAAAGTCGTTATTGTGCATAGTTTGTTTGTGTACGTTCTTCATATCTCAGAAACCATATTAGATGATATAGGTCCATAACGGAGCCTGAGAACGAATTTCGAATCGAGTCTGTAAAAACGAAGGCTTATCTTAAGGAAAAAATGTTGTTACGTACGTATTTTATGTTGAGCAATTATCCATAGTAACATGTTATCATCAGGTAAGATATCTTAGTTTATTCGCAAATATATTTTAATAAGCTTCATAAATAACTAAAAACATTGCTTTCTTTATTTTAAAACAAAATCATTCACTAATCATACTTTCCCGCGCAATTCGCACGACTGGCGTTCTTTTGTTTTTTCTAAAATCCAAGATGGCCGCCATGTTTAGCAAATAACAATCAAATACATAACTTTTAAATAGTAAAAAATTATTATATAACTAATTTAAGACAACTTTTTGCGGATTACTGTCACGTAACAAGCTTTAAAAACATAAGCCGCATAAATTCATTTAATTAGTCCATTGATATGAATGATTTTATATGTACGTATGTAGTGCAGTATAATTGATTTCTGGAAAATATTTATATTTTAAATTTAGTCCCAGTGTTGAGCCTATAAGTTTATTTATTTACATATAATAATATATATCTCGCCTCTTCCTTACATCTATTTGGTTCTTGTTTTTTATTTTTATGTATTTTTATAATTTTACTAGAAGTGTAGTATCTATCCCTTTATCACCTCGAGCATGCCGTCCTATCCTATAATTAAAATTTCATTTAGTTTATATAACAGCAGTCCTTTTTATAATATGTAGTTTTAATGTAATTTTGTAAGTAGGCGAAATAAATAAATAATATTAATACGCCATTGTAAGTATGTCGTTACTAAATTATTATCGTTTTTTTAATTTGCTCATTGTCCAATTCGAAGGTCATTCACCTTAATCGTAACGAGGTCTTGCATAACTATTTGAAATAACACAATTTGTTTTGCAAGTATTTCTCTCCGTTTTATCTCGATATAATTTTCAAGTGTTCTGTAAATCAGTATAAACGATACCAATATGCGCATAATTATTTAAACACCTAATGATTTCATACTTTGTTGAAGTTACAATCACGGACTTTGACTACTGGACAAATATATGCAAAAATTGTGCAATAAGAAAATAATTCCGTTTTACGTAATTTAGAGGTAATATTCGCATTTAATTTTGATGTGAAACATCTATTGGCGCGGGTATAAACAGGATCGTTGGCGACGAGTTTATTTTATTGAGTTATTTCTGAAATCTATATCATGTAAGAAGTTTTCGAATTTTTAATTTTTGTATTTAATATAAATAAATGTTTCTTAAATAAATAGTCATCATTTTTTGTAAAAAAATCATAGTATTTAATTTTTTCATTAAGCAATAATTAGTTCCTGTTGTAATCTTGTCTTTTACGCATATGACTTGAATAAACTCGATGTTTCACATCTGCCAGGCGTCCCGTGACGGCTTACATATTTTTTTATTTATATATTTATTGGGTCCACAAACAGGGCTCTACAACTAGACTAGGAATTAATATCACACTAAGAATTATAATAATCCAATTGTAGGTCCTACGCATGCGCTAACATTACAATGAACAAGATTACATTACATTTTAAACATATTTTAAAAACTCATTAAAAATATTTACAATCCTCCCTACTATATAAATGTGAATGTGAGTTCGTTTGTTACGTTTTCACGCAACAACTACTTAACCGATCATCATGAAACTTTGTACACATATTTTTGGAGGTACTAGAAGTAACATAGGATACTTTTTATTTTAATATTATTTTTTACTATAGTTTCCAATTGACTATAGTTTCAGCTGTTTACGCAATATAATGATTTTTGTCACACTTTGGGTTACATTAATGAAGTTTTCATACGGATCCTTAACGTTTTTGAAAATATTCTATAGCCTATGTTCATCAGGGATAATGTAGGATTGTAATGGTAAAAGAATTTTTCAAATCGGTCCAGTAGTTTCGGAGCCAATTCAATACATGCAAACAAACAATCAAATGTTTTCTCTTTATATATTAGTATACAGAAAAACAAATTCTTATAATTGTTTTTTATTATATAATGACTCGTGGCGTGTTACACTCGGACTCATCTTCATCATCACCCGTCTGCCACGTTCCAACTAAGCATATATTTACACACATTAGATATAAATGATAAGATATCAGTGGCAGGCGCCGACTGTTCGCTGATAACGCGAATTGTGGCGTAATACGGAAAGATGGAGGTCAAACCAATTTGCAAATATTAAACGGTTTGTTTCATTGTTATAATGCGATGGGAGATACCGTGGCATGAGCAACTATGTACCTACAATTACTTGCATAGGATAAGGAACACTAGGACGACGAAATGAAATGAAATGAAAATCGTTTATTAGCATAGGCACTAAAGGCGTGCGCTTGCTCATGGTTAGACTCTACAATGCCTTAGGAAAGGCGTATGACGAGAAGAAGACCACAAGAAACTTAAAACTAGTAATATTCATCAACATCGGGTTAAAGTGGTGTGAAGAAGTTGCCTCCGCGCACTTCGTAGTGTAACAGTGGAAAGCCCGAATAAGTTGCAACAACCCGCAGATCCGTGTCTGAGGTCCGCCTTTTGCAATCGAACCGGGTATCGATCACACGCGTAAAGCTACCTGTTTAATAGCGCACTAAGATTTTTTCCTTTATTTATTACAAAATAAAACATAATTCAGAAGCTTTGATGTCCAAACAGATTAACATAGATTTGAAAAATCTTCTTCTTCTCCAAATATAATCCTCCTAATGTCGAGTAAATTATAAAACTTTAATACGAACGTAATTTTTTTTTTCAATTTCCAAACTCAAATCTATATATATCACACAATACATTGTTGATAGGAAAAGAAAAGAAAACAAATGAAAAACGATCAATTTTTATTATGCATTTTTTTTGACATTTTGACATGACGGTTCACGTGTATTTTAAAATTTCATAATTACTTATTGGATTGTTGTTGGAATATGAAAGAACAAATGTCAAAACCTAAAATCTTCTTAAATAAGTATTTTCAATTTGCACAAAACCACCACAATAATATTAATTAATCTCTTTATTTCATAATAATAAAACCATTTCCCAGTATCCAGTTCGAATATTTCTATTGAAAACTTATCATTTCCCACAAATTCCAATAGTTTTCAGTTTTCTAATAACCGCCGAGGCCTACTAATCTATGAGACTTCCACGAATATTCAATAAATGTCAAGGTTATCGTTAGTTATATTATATGCTAGCTAGGGCATCGTTTCTCAACCGTTTTTATGTCGCGACCCACGAAAAAGCCAAAAAGTTACGTAAAACACGTTACATCTTAATATTTAGTTTTATAACACTACACTAAAACACTAAAATTCATTCCTTTAATAAACAGCGGTTCTCAAACTTTTTTGGCGAAGGAAAAAGCCTTAATATAATTATAAAAAACTGATTTATATGTATTTATGAATAATCATATTGCAATGTGATATTACGTAATATTTAGTTGGAGTATTTGTATTGACGAGTAAAAGCGCTCTATTGGAGTCCAATTACTAAAAGTAAATAAATTTTAAAAAAATAAAAAAAAAACCCACGCGAATATCAATTATTTTACCTAGACATTGATATAACCAATAATTTAAAAAGACTGCCAACAATATGCGTAATGGCCCTTTGGAATTAATAAAAGTGACTCGTACCTGACAACCCTAGTGAAGTTAGTCACCCCAGAATGGCCTTGTGACGGCCTTCACCCCCTACGAGAACATTAATCAATACACTACCTCGTGAGTTCATTACACTTTTCTAAGAAATACAACGTCGTTATGGGAACGGGGGCAAGCAGTTCAAGCTACTCAGGCGCACTTCGGACGAAAATACGGACGTTTCCTACTCAAGAAAACTTACGGACACGTAATTATTAACGAAATTACTTATTTAACTGCGATATCACGACGGATAGTCCACTCAATGCTTATTTTACGGACATTTGACAAGACTTTTTACAGTTTATAATTCAAAATTCACGTAAGCTACAGAGCTGACAGCCATATCACGAAACTTCGGATATGCCTGAGTAGCCCCCAAGACGCAGATGAACGATCGAAAATTGATCACAGGTCAATATTAGGCAGCAAATGAGAATATATAGTATCGTCACTAGGTAACCAAGAATCAAAACTAAAATAATTTTAAATAAATTACTTGGGAAAATTTTAATAATTAAAATAAAACGTCTTAAATTATTCGTAAACAAAAGATGCAAAGCTTTGGAAACGTCAGATCAAATACGCTATAATAGGTAAAACATTTAAATAAGGTAATATAATAAATTATGTATCTATATTATTTCCGTGAAAATCCCATAATAATAAAAGAAAATAATCCAAAATCTACAAAATCGCAATTTTACGAAGCGATTTAAAGTTGTCATTGTGCATAGTTTGTTTGTGTAGATTCTTCGTTGTTATATTGAGTATCTCAGAAACTATAGAGAAATTTGATTTTTTTTTTTCATAAGAAGAGCTATATATGCTAGTTCCGACTATGTAAATAGAACTCAGGAATACAATTTCAAAATAGTTGTCAAATATTTAAATAGTACAGTGGGCTTATCACGAATTTAGTCTGGCTTTCGAATCGAACTGTCACAAGTAAAACGGATCCGTTAGCAATCGGGATCATGAATTTTTACTAACGACTAACGAGCACCAGCAATCCATCAAATGAACGAAAGATCGAGACGTTCGAAAATTAACAAAAAGTATCTAAAATATTGTAGTTCCAAATCCGCACGCGGTGGCGCTGCTCAAATTTCCATACAAATCGCTTGAAGCGAACTCGGTTCGAAAGCCAGACTAAAATTCGGGATAAGTCCACAGTTAAAAATTTGCGACTCTAATTTAAATGGCGTAGTAATACTCGGTCGGTCATGTAGGTCCATGTCGGTCGCTACACTGCAACCAGTACAAACTTTTAATTCGATTAAAGTTCGTTCATTCACATTTCAAGGTTCATTATCCAGCGTTAAACGAGGTCACTCACCCAGATAACAATTATCACAAAACTCTTAGAATGTATCTTTTACGAAGCCAAAGTTTATTGTCAATACATAACACTGAATCACTTATAAAACTCTTAAAGAATGTGTAACACCCGCGGCCTTGGAGATTAAACGGATTTAATGATAAAAACAATGTCAAATTGATTAGATGTGCAATACAGCATCCGTAGCTCGAATTACAGGTAAATAAAAAACCCAAATAATACGGCAGGCAATGGAATTCCCAATGGATAAACCGCCATTGAAATCGTACGCACACAAACAAACGGCGACAAATGCGTATCACGCAACACTTACCTTTGACCATATCCCTACTTCCAATAAACAATAAACAATTTTTATAAAACACACATGAAAAATGTTTTTTAGCTCATTAAGAATTAAATTATAGGCGACATTATTAACTTTTCACTGTTAAAACATTGATAATTTGTTGATATTTCTCGGAAACTCCGCGATAACAAAATTTGTCCGCACTCACACAGACATGATGAGCCCGTGCGCGTGTTTGCCTATAAATACGTTTATTACGTCACTAGCGCCACATTCCGCTGCAAACCTTCGTAGAGGTCGCTCGCGAGTTGGAGTTGCTTAAAATTGTTACGAAATTGTTGTGAAATTATTACAAAAAGTGTTATCAATAGCGCAATAAGTGAAAATAACAAAACAGTTCTTGTGAAGTGAAGTTGAATTGCCACAAAATTCTCTACAAATCCGAGAGGATTTCTGAAATTAGTGAGATTCGGTTCAAAAGCATTAACTTAACCAGCAAGATGTTCAACGGGTCAGTGATGACTGTGAAAACGGAGACCTTCAGTGGCGCTGGTGTCGCTGCAAAAAGGTAAATTACAAGCTAACCTATTTTAAAAACTTTTAAATTAGCAAAACACTTAAAAATTAAATTGCTAAGAGATATCAACGTAGTTAAAATGAATGTATACTTTGGCAGTCGAATGGGGCAATGCATCAAATCAGTGCTACGGCGGGCTTGCGTTGAAAAACGCATAACCGTGGGGTTGATGCCAGCTATGCAGTACTTGTCTAAGAACTGCAATGGAGCCCTGTTTTGCTTCACCGTGGAGGCCCCACCTGGAGACAGTGCGACGCATATGCAAGAAGTGCTATTACAAGCCTTCTGTGCCGAGAATGACATCAATGTTATCAAGGTATGTTAACAATTCTTTATATATATATTTACTTTTAATAATTGGGCTCCAATAGAGCGCTTTTACTTGTCAATACAAATATAAACCAATTTGATTTAGCTGCTGTATACTGGCATTGTCCACTTACATACTAATATCATCTATATATATAAAACTCAAAGGTGACTGACTGACTGACTGACATAGTGATCTATCAACGCACAGCCCAAACCACTGGACGGATCGGGCTGAAATTTGGCATGCAGGTAGATGTTATGACGTAGGCATCCGCTAAGAAAGGATTTTGACCAATTCTACCCCCAAGGGGATAAAATAGGGGATGAAAGTTTGTATAAATCTTATTAGATTTTCGACTGATTGAACTGAAATTAAAAATTGACAGATATGTGGTTAATAACTGGAGCAATTTTTCAATTATGATCTACGACAGGAATGGTGATAACTACTTAACACACGTTAAACAAAAGTAAAGCCACACGAACTAAACCTAATTAATAATAATAATTCTTAACGCGAGCGAAGCCGCTGGCAAAAGCTAGTTATAATATATAATGAATCTACTATGACGTAGAAGAATATTCGTGCTGATTTATGATCTCATGTGTTTTCTAAACTTTGAAATGATAGTTAATTATATACAAATAAATTATAAAAAAATATATTTTATTTTAAGCTAAATATTAAACACTTAAAACCCTAAAGATTTTTAAATACAAGCACATATATATACGGGTCTCTGCGGCCCCCACGTCAGTGTTTAAGTGAAATTAAATCCACCTCAGTAGTTAAAGGTTAATATTTCTTTCTTTCGCCAACAGGTTGATTCTTCAAATAAGCTACGAAGAATAATTGGATGTCATCATCACATGGATTTCAGCTGCATCCTGGTGCACTATCCCTATACAGACCCCTTCAGTGATAGCCAAGAAATAGACATGTCTCTGTTAACGGATTCCGAGAAAGACCTCCTCGATTATTGTGAGGAAAACTTTGAGAACAACTTGGTGCCTGTCATTAAGCTGCCTGAGAAGTGAATAAAACTAGCAAATAACAATGAGAAAAGGAAAAAAAGAATTATGTATTCTAGACTACATTCTGTCTAAGGTTAAGATTTACCTTTTAAACTTTTAGGTTTAAACTTAATGAAATCTAAAGTATTGTTCGGAATGTTTGTAGATAAAAGATATAAGCGATTCTATATTGCAGTTTATTATTAGAAATTAGAATACAATGTAATGTAATTTATGCTTTGAGATATTTATAAATCACAATGTGTAGTAAAATTTGTAAATAATATCTTACAACGTTTTAGATTTTATGTAAAGATGAAATGTTTTTTAAGGATTCAATTATACGAAGGATTGGCCGTTGAGATGTTGCAGTTTTTTATATTTATAATAAAATAAAAATTTAAGTCATAATTCTCTTTGTTTTATTTCAATTACAGTGGACCCCCGACAATCCGGCCCCTGTCTAATCCGGCGCCCCCTGTGATCCGACATTACTTTGGATGCATATCACAATATAACATATAGAATCTTATCATTGGATACATTTGTAATTGGTCGGATTACAAGGTACTCTTTTGTAAAAAAATCTGGGCTATAGGGGGTTTTAAGCAGTGCTCTATAATTCGACAAATTTGATAACCCGACACTGCCCTGCATAATGTTTGTCGGATTCGGTCCACTGTATACCCAATAAAGTTGTAACTGTGAATAATATTATATTTATATTTTAATTATAGTCTTCCTAAATTGCATTGCTGGATACTAAAACTGCTTCTCCCATGACAATTGGTTCTGGAAGAAATTATTTTTAGCAATAAGATCGCCAATTATTCTAAATTTGTTTCTTATGTGTTCAATTGTATTATTATTATTTTTAAAGCGATAAAGGAGTTATTATTATTATTATAACAAGGAACTTTAATTTGCTGGAATCATTTAGCGCAGCGGTTCTGAAATTTTTTTGACGAAGGAAAAAGCCAATAATCATATTGCAATGTAATATTTAGTTGGAATATTTAGATGTAACCTTATAATCTCCCTTTGGTACCGGTAAAGTCGTATGACTTTGGCCCAATATTCGACAACATTTTTATTTTCGTTTCATATTTCCGACAATTTCTACTATATGTTTATTTAAATAATTTTGGCACATTATTGGGGATACAAGGAAGCTATAAGTAAATATAAAAGTATATATAAAAAAATATAAGTTACATATAAGTTTTCATATATATATTTTTTGTCAAACTTTGGGCCAAAGTCTTACTTAAGACCGGGTGACTTTGGCCCACTCTTTTTTTTTTGTATATTTATCGCAAATTTCTTTAACGTAGGGACAAAGTAATTATGCAATGGGCAAGGAAAAAAAAATTTACATCTAATAAATCAACTTTTCTTTATTTTGCTAGTACAATTTTCATACAACTAAGTAAGGCACATACACCTTTGCACAGCATGACTTGCAAGAATCAATATATTTCGGAAATAAGTAACAAAACAATGAAAACTCTAGATAAATTAACCTACTCTTTATCAATATCAGAATCGAGATCAAACATTAGCATAAAATATCAATTAAATCTTCGCCAATTTATTTTTTATCTAATTCTGGGATTGAATAGCAGCCTCTTTTTTTTTTTTTGAACGTCGATGCGTTGATTTTTTTGGTCACATCTTCCCAGCGGTATAGTTGTTCGTCTTTCAAACTTAACCATCGCCAAAATTTGACACCCCTTTTAATTACACCCACTATGAACCCCTCTTCAATTTTTCTGCTGAATGATCACCATAGTAGCGGCTTCCAGGTCGCCTCTTGTATCTTGATGGCATAGTAGATACGTTCTTGGTGATCTTTCTGAAAAATAAACAAAAACATAAGATGAAAACAATAGGTTATATGGCCAATTATGGACTTTTGCTCGTGGGCCAAAGTCAAACCAAATTTGCTTAATAGTTGTTGAATATTTCTTTTTCGCAATATCATAAAAACAAGATATCTCTTTTTAGAAATTATACAACGTACTTGATTACTAACATATTTAACACACTTTTAAACACAAATTAAAACTTAAACTCACCTTAAAATAACATTTTATTGAGGAAGTTTGCTGTGTAATATTTTAGCAAAACTTACCTTGTCAAATCAAGCTACAGTAACCAATGAGAGCAAAGTCCGGCCGTGCTAATCACTGTTGTACACACAGTGTTACAGTTCCATCTATTGATTATCAAGTGTACTTTGACGCCAAAGACTCTGAGAATGGTGTGGCAAGAAGTTGAAACTTTTTCCAATTTTGGGCCAAAGTCACCCCTTAGGGCCAAAGTCATACGACTTTATGAAACTGGTCCACTGATCGCAATCAATAAGAAAACGCCTAAATAAAGGAATTTGAATATATTTAAAAAAAAAACAATTGCAATATTTATGGAAAAGTAAATCGAAAGCATAACTGTTTTATAGTTTTCAGTGAATTTTTATTCATTACAATTCAATGATTCTGAAAAGGAACTAACGTATCAAAAGAATTTTTATGACAACATTAATAAAACAACATGAAGTGATAAAACATATTATTTTAGAAAATAAAGAGTAAATGAATGATGAATGAATGAATGAAATGAATGAATGGAAATGAATGATTGAGTAATAGCTTAGAATTTTTTTATCATTATTCTTCTTTTTTCTAAATCAATTGTACCAATATCCAGTATACGAGTAACAGCCTAATAAGAAATTACAAAACTGTAACACTAGCATAAACCGTCATGGTTGTAAAATTGAACCAGTGTGAATTATTTTAAATTTGCCGCGCTTTTCCGCCCGCCGATACATCCCAGCATTATCCAGTTAGACCGAGAGTAACCCAATAGCCGAGTCCACATCAAATTTGAATTGCAGAAATTGTTGCTAGTCCTGCAATGTGTTGCATTATTTGCATTTTACATGGGAAACCTGCTGTTAAATAAAATAATAAAAATAATTTTGCGACTTGCATTCTCCCACTTTATTTTAATTGAATTGTATCATTATACTGGTTTAGAGTGATGTTGTTGGGTGATGCTTAATTAAATAAATAAATAAAATAAATAAATAAATTCTTTATTGCAAAAAAAATAATAACTAAATATACACAATACATACATTACATAAAATAATAAATAATAATATATACTTAAATACATACATATTTATGAAGAAAAGTTATAAGTGAATTAAATAAATAGTAGAATTAAACATGTTATTGCACACTTAACATTAGAACTACCAACCAGTCAACATAACCGGTTTCAAAAATTCTTCACAAGACTTTCATGTAAAACCTTACTCATTATTTTTTGTAAACGATTCTATTTTTTATAATGCTACAATTAATTTATTGAATTATATTTAATACTTTGTATAAAATATTCAAAGGCTTAGTTGAGTCAACATATTTATTCGGTATCCGTTCGTTGACCCTCTATAAAGCCTATAGGTATACATTACACTTTGCAAGCACAAGTCATCCAGTCATTTTGACCGGTTGGTAGTTCTAGTGTTAATTACTTACTATATTTTTTGTAGAAAATAAAGAAACGAGTGTAATAATAATCCCTATCTAATAATATAAAGAATTGTAGTTTGTTTTTCAAATCAAAAACAATTGCGTGTTAAATATTTATTTAGTTTTTAGTTTTATTAAATTCTATAAACATATATATTTATAACACATTAACTTAGCGATTATAAGCAGTGAACAATCGCTTTAATTACATATTATATTCTACATTTATCAATACTATTACGTTCAGTAAGATATCACATTTGGTAGGTATA
>JAPWLS010000048.1:0-136854 GCA_028551675.1 Tineola bisselliella | reverse complement strand
TTGGAGATTATGTAACTAACTGAATCGTTAGGTTCACAATCTAGACTACCTACATACTTTACAGAGGTAGGTACCTATATCGATTTTATGCAAAGTGCAACTACGTTTCAACATTGTGGGCAGCCCGTATAATAGTGGCCATAAAATGGAGCTTATTTTGTTTGCCTTTATTGAACATAGTCTATAATAAGTACCTGTATCTAGAAAGGAAAATAGCTCTGGGGATCTCTCTTGGTTTACGATAACCGATTAAGGTTATATCCGCAATGAGTTATTGCGAGCATATCGTCACATTCCTATTATCCCACCCTCGTCTCTTATTTCTATACTTTGTAGATTGGTAAATTAATAACTTACAATTCGTTTAATATTTCTTTATTATATGAACTTATTTTATCTTAACTTTAAACTTGTTTCATGCGAGAAATAATAGAGAGAGTGTTGTAACTTGATATACACTTTTTTATTATAATAGTCAATGATACATGCAACCTTATTCGTTTGTGTAGAAAGATTTTAATTAAATAATTTGGGTTGTAATGTTAATTGTATATAAATACAAAAACTGCAAGACTTCTTTATAATATCGCAAAATTCAATTTGTTTTTATTATTATTTGAATTCAGTCAATGTTCTCCGATTGCGATGATTATAAAGATGTCGTTTACTAACTCTACTAAGACTTAAATAAAAAACTACAAGCCAAATAGAATGCACATTATAAAAGTGATTTTTAAAGAAATACAAGCACTTTGTATATTTGGCAGTGCATCATAAATTAACTACAAACCGCAAGTTAACTAGACACTCGACTTTAGCTGGCGAGATTAGAAAGTGATTATTTACAAGTGCCGAGTTAACTTCAACGATAAATACAATCTATCGAATATAAATATCAAATTAGTATAAACAGATTATTCATCTTCATCATCATCATATCAGCCTTAGGACGTCCACTGCTGGACGCAGGCCTCCCCCATTGAACCAGCGCTAGTGTGATCTATTCATAGGAGCTTGCATTCAGCGATTTCAAACAGATTATTCATGTACCTACAATATAAATCATAATATACATAGTAAAATGCAAATGGAATGTTTGCTAAACATTAATTAAAGGTCTCGCCATTCAATGAAAGCCAAAATTACGTGTTTGCTCGTTCGTCTCGCCTGCCAGTCATACACTCCTGCCTACTTATACAGTATTATACACACAATGATGGTGTTTACTTTATGAGGCTCATTTTCCACACAAACGCAGCTCCCTAATTAGAACCGCGACTATGCATCTACCAAGAGCTCACTAACTGCTCGTACATACTAGCAATCAACCCGACACATTGTTGTTGCAAATATAACATGTAAATGAACATCATTACTTTTAATATAACTTCTATAAATTTATATGTCGTTTTTTATATTGTTATACGGTGCAAAGATATATAAAATAAAATAGAATAGATAATTAAAAGATACATTTACTGATAAAACGTCATCCCGTCTATTTTAGTGTGTGTTTAGAATTTTACCTGTTACAAATTTATTTTATAATAAAATAATAATATGTAGTCGTTAATTTAAAAAATAAATCTCAGTGCAATCATGATGTTACGTACAATCACTGACAAATCGTTTGTTTTTTTATTGGCGATATTATTGGCTATAAAATGAAGGATAAAAATAATAAGGCATTCGAAAGAAAAAATAAAATATAATAACATCGAGGTGTCATTGGTCCCATAGAGACCGACTTAAATGGATTTTGGAGCTTCAGGGGTACAAATACTTCTTTTGAAAAGGGTTATTCCTAACGGCGCAAAGATATCAATCAATATTCAATTGTTTACTATCTTGTTGACAGCTAAAATTTGTATAATGGAAAAATACAAATACTAATCATTTCCAACAATACTTTCCTTAATAAAAATAAATGTTTTCGATTTAAATAATATTATTATATTTAGTGAATACAGTGAAAATATTTGGTGAAAAAAAAAACAGTTGAATCTTTAAGACGGAGGCATCATTAATACTCGTTACATAGACATTTTCCTGCAAACATTCTCAGTAGGAGGAAAATTATTCCGCTCTATAACGAACTAATTACAATGTTGCGGCGTTCATAATATCTGCGTCGAAATATCGGCGACTAATTAAATGGCTGACTTTTGTTTGTAGTAATAATCAAACATTTGGATTTAATTGTGTTACACACGTTTATTTAGTCTGTATACGCAATTTGACCTCTATTCTGTTTTGTAGGGTGTGTTAAAAGTTATTATAATGATTAAAATTAAAATTATCGAGTTATTTGCCCACGGACTCACATAAGCACAACATAATAATTAATACTTTGATGTTGTTATTTATTAATAAATTATAATGTTATATTTTCTCTAATACTGCGCAGCGAGCGTAACGCGACGACTTGATTTAGGTGAATTCTAATACTACATATTACTGTCTCGGTGACCACATCGCTTGTTCTACTTGTGCCAGCACACCAGCTCAAGGTGCCTCATCTGAAAAATTGGTTAGTTAATATATGAACTATAATCTTGAGTTAGGTACTTGCGAACGCGATTTAGCTCATTAAAAGACTTTCAGCTGCTTACTACATTCTTCCTTTTCATTATTTTAATCCGACGTTTCAATAGCCATCGACACTGCCATCCACTTTCTATAAATAAATTGTTTCGTTATTTATCTTTTACCACTGTACACAAATACATACAATGCCCGCATACAAGCGTGGCATTTTCGCTAACCAACAATAAAATAAATTAATTGCCACGTATATCATTGCTACGAGAAATTGTAGATAATTGACGTATTGGTCGTAGCTTCTCGTGCTAATAGCGTCAGTTACTTCTTCTCGCGTTATAATGGATGAATGAGTTATATGAATAATTGGTATATAATTTACTCCATAATTTGAATTATTATTGTTTCTTGTCCACTACTCATGATTATTAAATTTGTAATTGATTACTATTTAAATTAAGAACAAACATCTCGTAAGTTGGTGTATCCTTTTAATGACTCTAATGCATTTTAACCAAATACAAACACGGATTATTGTAAGAAAAACACATTTGTTTTTCTACTCGCATGGAGACTCGATTGATATAATGAAAGCCGGGTTTAGGTATTCCGCTCTCAAAATAGAATTCCGTTGCGCCATTTAAAGCGCAAATTCTATAACAAAATCTAAAAGTAAATGTTACTTCATATGTTGTTTATAGAACTAAGCCATATAAAGTTTCTTAACGCTGCTTTAGAATGCACATAGTTTGAAATTTCTTTCGAGTAAGTAAGTTCAAATACTATGCTCAACTTCAAACGTTTATTACTGATTATTCTTAGATGTGACTTTTTACATTTATGTATTTCAACTAATAAATAAAATTTCCTATTTAGTAAATTAGAAGATTATATGCAGTCTTTCAAATTTATTTTAATGATTTAATTCCAGCAATGTCATCTACAATAGAAATTACTATTATCCAATTAAAATAATCAAAATTAAGTTAATTATAATTATTAACACTAACTAAATATTTCTTTGTTGTTTCCTTAGATTAATTTGGTCTTTTTAAACCTAATAACTATATTATCGTTACGCAGTAATTTCATTTCATATTTAACGCGTTCTCTCATAGCGAACGCGTTAAATCGATTTTAATGAAATATCTTAGCTATTATAATAATGAACTCAATAATTTTCTCTCACAAAAGCGCAATTTGTAATTTCCTTCGTGAATAAGTCTGAAGCTTTTGACAGGCAATCTTTTCCTGTTCTGATATAAAACGCTATTTTAATAAAAGCGGATCAGCGTTTTACGCCTGAATATTGTCGCTGATATTTCAATATTGGTGAGATTAGCTGTCTGTTTAAACACGCTTCTCAATGCCCGACTTATGTATATTGAAGTGTCATATTGAGATACAATTTCATTTGGACCCTTCCAATAAAATATTGCAAAGAAGTATTTTTAATTTTGAATACGGAATGAATGCGACAAACAAAAACATTATTCTTACACTAAAATAAAAAATTAATGTCTTTATTCCAAAAATAACAAATAAAGTTATAGAAAGAGAGGACAAGACTGTCTCGCCGCGACTGGAACATGAGATTAAAATTTTCCAAACAAGCTGTACAAAGACTTATAATTTAGTAAATAACTCGTTATTTAAGACTGACAAAATAACTATAATATTCAAATCAGTGTCCATGTAACGTGTAACTCATAGTTATTAGAAATCATGCTCCTAAAATGGTTAGAGCTTCCTTAAATATGAATCGAATATGAAAAAACAACATATTTTTGGATCACTTATATTTTTACGCATTATTTATTTAGTTATTTATCCTCGAGGGTATTGTGACGCACATCGATGACGGCTATGCATAAATTTCCAGCGTCCGGACCACATCGAACAACACCATTTATCAAGACCAACCCTATTTCATAGGACGCCTATCGCTTTGTTATCTTGTTTCGTGACATTTATTGGCGCATTTCTACAATTATTACCAACAGAATCATTGTTACTTAATTAAACAAAAACGCTTTTATTTATATTGTTTGAGTTTTATTTAAGTCATGTACAGGCTGAGGTTGTTCGCGAACATGAATTCACTAATTTAAAAGGCGATGCGGATTGCTGTAGTGTTCATATTAATAATTTTATCCAACGTTTCGAAAGCCAATTATTAATAGGCCGTTACATTTTATATAAAATTTGTATATTACGTTTAAAAACGTTGACAATTAGGTTGTTTTTTTTTATAAATATAAATGATATAGAGTGACGAGGGGTAGGATTTTGAATAAATAAGCAAGTAGGAAGTCTCAACAGCTTGGCCCGCTGTAACACCATTAATCAAGTCGGGGTCGGCTTCATGAAGTGACACTTTCATTGTCATAATATCAGCCCGTAACCCATATTTACCCATTTGTGTTGGGAGTAGTCCGCAAACTTGTCTTGTATGAAGTAACTTTACAAGTTATCGTGATTATGGATGGATATACATTTTTAATTCACTTTATACTAAGATCCTAATTAAAGAAACTGGTTTTCTTGGGAAAATGTATAGATATTTTAATCCTAATTATTAGAGAATAAGGTTATCTCTCTGTCACTAATGTCTTATATATGCGACTGTAACTACTACACTGCTATATTAATCAGAACAAAACAAACATATAAAGTCCCTTACCTGAAATTTTTTACTAATATTTTAAAAAATATTACTTATTTATTTTTTAAACCAAGAAACCAACAAACACGAAAATTTAAAACTATTAGTACAATTAAAAAGTAAGGTTAATTATAAGTTTCACTGTATTAACAATTTGTACTTAGTATATAATTAACAGGAAAGCAAAACAATCAAGAAAGAGAAAAAAAAAACTTTCAAATATTAAACAGAAATTAGAAACTAAATACCTACATAAAATAAATTACTTCAATGTATTTATTACTAATATTATTTACAATATAATAATAAATATTTGTAATTGAATATTTGTTTCGATCGAGACTTGTACTCAAGACCTCAGCATCAATCAATAATAATAACAAAACAATAAACTTAAGTTCCTTTTAAATTTACATAAATATGGAAATGTAAATGCAAGTTTCCAATTGGCCAATTATTCCCGCATCTTTAAGGCGCTGAAGCATCATTTCCCTCTCTCCCAGATAATCAAACATTAATCAGAGCACTAAGGGTGAATTATCTCCCACTAATAGTAAATCTAGATCTGGTACCTGCAGGTAGATTTACTGTTCATTCTTAGGGTTTAGTTCCTATTCGTATTGACAAAAAATATATGAAAATAATTCTAAACACGTTACACGTTTCTTTTGATTATATTCACTACATGCTACAAAAAAATTACAGCCATCACGATTGCGGTGTTAGAATGGAATACTTAACATCCTAAGGCAATAGTCTTAGGTTATTAGCGAACACTATTTCTATAGAAACTTTAGTCCTGCTGCGACACGCTCGTCTCAAGCGCGGTCTCAGATTGTTCCTCGCGCTTCAGTTTTTCGATGGTATTCCTTGCGCCACAAATAGTGCTGGTTTATCATAGACATTTGAGTATAGATATTAGATATAGACATCAATAACCAAAGACAAATGTATTTATTTTTATTAGTGCATACTGGTAACATCTATTCTAAATTTGAATATTTCGCACTAATATTGTGTGATGCTCAATTACCTAAAATAATAATTACAATATATAAAGTAAGTATAAATAACTAAGCTAAGTACATATATCAGGAAAGTGCAATCGAGCGTGGAGCTTAACAGGGCAACTTTAACAAAACCGCGCATTCTGCATCCTCAATTCGGTAGTTATTAATCATGAACAGCAGGGTAACTGCACCTGTGAGCTACACAGCTTTCCTAAAAGCTGTAAATCGTATGCACATTTTATACTAAATTCGCTTACAAAGTTGCTCAAATGCATTTTGTTATAGCCAAGACAAAATTAAATTTTCATTCTATATCTTATACTAACATAAACATACCAAATTAATTATAGAGCCGGCATAGCGCAGTGACTACTCGCTATAGATATGTACGATAGCATTTCTCCGCTTATGGAAAGGGCTAAACTTAAAAAAAAATACTGCATATATTTATTATGACAAATATAATTAAGCTTAGTATAATTTCGTTTTTTTTCATATAAAGCTAAGAAGTTCATCAATCTATTCAGGCGACAGTTATCAGATACCGTTAGCTACTTATTTATGCACAGCACCGACATGGAAAATATGTCATATGATTGATGTTATGCCGAAAACAAATATAAGTAAAGAGATACGAGTACCTACCTTCCAGAAGGCGCGTATCCAATCTCTTTGTTATTCAAAATTGTTTACCCTGTATTCTACCCGTGTACATTTCTAATATTATACTTATTGGAAAATATTATTACTTTTTTAACGTTTAATTAACTGAACTTAAAATGTTTAATAATAAACTATACAAGAGTTTTTTGAATTTGTTGACTTAAATCTTTATGAATTAATAAACAATAAAATTTGAAATAATTATTATGTGTATGTGTGTATGTGTATGTTATTTAAATTATCTATTACATAGTATCGTTGTGAAGTAAGCAACTAATTTTAACCCGATATAATCCTACTAATTTAAATAGTTAAACTTAAAAACTAATGTACTTATTATTAATATCGAAACTTACAGTACAATAAAGTGCAAAGTTAGTTAAAGAGACTTTTTGAAAATGGATTAGAGAAATCGTATCCACTTATAAAAAGAAAATTTTATACTATTCGTCATATATAGTCTTAATTTATTAATATTTTTCTTTCATCACATTTATTAACTATCTAGCTAACTATCTAACATAGATGAAAAAGAAATGTTAGCATGTTCCTTCATTAAACACATACAATGTCCTGATTTATTATATTAATTAATATTATTAATAATATTTCGACCGGGAATCAAACATGAGATCTCTACATAACAAACCAGCGTACCAATCACTGCATTGAGGCCATGAAAAATTTACCAAAAATAAGTATTAGAAATGTTTATTATTATTTTTTAAAATTTCGTATCAAAATATATACGAAAACAAACTCAAACAGTTCCGTAACTATTTTTACCCGGAGCCCAAGGCAGGAATGAAAATGCACAATTCCATTTTCTCACCGTAACTATGTCGTACATTTTGAACAATGAAATGCTTTTAAACATACAAAAAACTATGCTTTAAAAAAAAAACAATTTGTCGAAAGGGACATCTTATCTTTGCCCTTCTTAACGTTCTGCTCTCTTATTTCTAGACCTAGTATATGTAGTTGTAGATACATAAATCAACATACCGTATAGTTTTTTTAAAATTTCTTCAACATTGATTACAGATGCACATTCGTGTCTTCAAAATGGCCTACAGAGGTAAATGTTTGTTATTGGTTAACCATGAAAAATGAACTGATACTTTACACTTTTACTGATACTGATACTGATCACTTTTTGCTCCAAAGACATATTTTTAAGGAAAATTCTAATTGCTTGTAATATGAATTAAAGTTAAAGTCGATTACATATTTATTTATTTATAAAATGAAATAATGCATAAAATTCACGCTTCATCATAAACAAAATGCAACAAAACATGTAACGATTTGATAATATCTAGAAAAGTTCGCTGTACTGTTTTCAAATTTCCACGACAGCTTTTAGAAATGTAGAAACACAATTTGTGTGCTCACGTATCTCGCCGGCAGCGTTGCCATTTCATTCGAGTATTATTTTCTTGAATATTACATAAAATTCATATTGCAAACTTTATATTCACATTAAAACAAAATCGGTACCAATGATCGAATGTTGATTGTGGTGACATTATCCCTGCCTATCCCTATGGGGATTACATTCGAATACTCAAATTTTACCTTAATTTAAAGGTTACTGAATTTTCTCTCTTTTATTAAAAATGCTTCAACATTAAATAAACCATGCTTAGATATAAAAGTACAGATAATATTTATTTAATACGAACAAAATTGAAAAATAAAATCTAAAAAATGCAAGAATTTAATCCCAAATATTTTTCCAAATACCTACAATAGTGTTTTTGTTTTTGTTCTTAGGTCACCTAATACTTGATAATTATAAAATGTACCGATAATTTGAACTTCGATTTTCCTCTAAATCTATTTTGTGCAATTGGAACATGACTGTGATGTAGTCAAATTAATACCTACGCGCATAAGCAATCAATTATCAAAAAAATCACCCACCTCCCTCGTCTGGATCCTGAAATATTCGTGCATGGCTGCCCCGAATGACTCAATATTATTAACGTAACAACTTTAAACAATTCATTAATTTACTGTCCATTAACCAACAACACAGCATATTTTTATGTTCAAACGACACATCATAACTCATTACGATTCATAGATATGAAAGTAATTAAGTCAGAAAGCTCCGGCGAGGGTGCCCACCAGTAAATTAAATTTTCCCCTTGTGACCACTTGACCCTTGTTATATATCCATTCAACAATCTCAGGTATTGATATTAAATCATTGACCGTTCGGTAATTAAAATTTATAATTTAAATTTCATTAATTGTTTTTAAATTATTAAGCTGGTATTTCTTAGAGCAATACAGAGTTTAAAGACTTGAAGTGTAAAATAGCAATTATTACGCCATGGAACATCTAAAATCTTTTTTAATTTTAAAAAAGTAATCGTTGACAGTCGGCTTATAGTATAATACAAATTACCTACTAACTAGTGCGGTATATAACGCAGCTCGCTTGATTAAATGCAGTCCATAAACGAACACAACTGCTACCACAGATAAAAGCAGGCTGGAATCGCTTCCGTTATGCCACTTGATGAATAATAATAATGATTTAATATTTGTTAAAGTATAATGTTTATATTTATCAAGCACTTAGGATACGCCATAATTTATTCTTGTTAATAGCTTCGCCTAGGACCGGGTCCGCTTTTTAACATTTACAAAATTTGCCAGTCACTGCTTCTTATGCCCGCAAACCCTTTCGAGTGTCCGAGGGTTAATTGGATCTTTTGGAAATCCTCTTTTAAATAATTTTTCATCGTCTCTATCGGTTTGCCGCTTAATTTGATGGCGCTTATCGACCTTTCATATTCAGTTTCTATATTTTAAAACTTCTAAGCATTTCTACGATTTCGAATAATATTATATTCATGTTCCCTTCGATCCAGTCTTCCTTTTTATTCCATTTATACATTTATTTTAAGAAGTATTTAAAACGGTTTTAGTAAAATCCGCCGACGGATTTATGTAGGAAATAAATAAAAAACATTTTAGCTACTTACGTTTTAGCATTTTTTTTTTTTGACATTGTGGTAATTGTTTTTTACTTGAATTAGAAACAAAAATATTTTTTGCATGTTTAACATAATAAACTTAACCAGAGACGTAACACGTTCATAACATACATTGAGCATATTATATAAAGATGTTCAAAAAAATAATCTAAAATTTGTTCTAAATATAAATAGGTTACTGCAAATGTTTCATAGGTATATAAGTAAAGTAGTTTAATGTAAAATAGAGTAGGTATGTATTATGCCATAAATCTAAGTGGCAATTATACATAGGTATTACTACGCAATATATTGCCATTAATATAAATTATTTACTTGTGTTAAACTAATGATTACTTATGCCAACATCGACATTTACGCATTGGTGAGCGCTTATTCACGATTAATGTCTACAAACTGCATAAATAATTATTGTTACAATTATATACATCATACATTGAATTCTTTTCGATTATATTAACGTTCATATGAATAGATTTTTGCACAAACTAACATAAAACACACTTTACTTTTATTGGAATTGATGTTACCTGCACTGTAAAGCAAACAACTTTAGTAACTCGAAATGGAAAATTCTAGACGCTCGAATTGGATATTGCATTTTCAAAATATAGTATTGTACATTATGCGGGTTTCCCTTGCTTTTTCTCATATCGCATCGGGGAATATAGCTTAAAATATCAAAGCGGACGAGTAGGTATGTCCTTAGGCACTGAATGTGTCGGACAAATACCGGATGGGTCAAGCAGTTCTATGAATAACAGAGTGTTTTTTCTAGCTAGGGAGGCGTTTTTACACATTTTCACTCTTTTCCCAGATTTTATCGCACACTTTTATACTCTAAAATACTCTTTTGTACTTTAAATCCTAGTTTTATTGTGAAATTATATTCAAAATACTAGCGTTCCTTTGTGCATAAAAGAAACCTTTATTAAATACGTTAAATACATTAAAGTCAAAGTCAAGAACAAATGCGGGTAAATTTGCACACAAAAAAATATCCGAATTCTTTTGTTTATTTACTTAATTTAAAATATCCAATATATCATGATACACTCACTGTATCCAATGAGTATTTTTATAACTATATTAATACTAAAAACAAACTACATAATTATACCCTGTTCCAAATTCAAACTAGACAATACAAACATATTGTTATATGTAAAATATATCAATCTTAAATTATAATAAATGTTAATATAGTTGTAAGGTACCCACAGCGTACTTCTGGAACAACCAAACAACTTAACCTTTCTTTATATTAATGTTTATACGAAAATAGTTGCGACACAAATCTGTGGCTCACCTCACGGGTAAGGTTCCGGCTTCCTATAATCCATTTAGGGCAAACAACTAAAGCGATGTCAGAGTGATTGATGAACAAGTGATCCGAACACAGTCTTTATCGATAAAACAGTATGTAGTTTCGTAAGCTACATACTAATACGTTTATTTGTTGTTTTTTTTGTTTGTTATGACATTACTTACTGATTGCGTCAAAAATAATGACTATATTTCTTTATTAGTAGATTACAATCATATCCTTTATGCTGGCTTGATAAGTACCTTTTAACAATCCTCAAATCATATCCATATCAAAATTTAACAGTGTTCTAGCCTTCAATACGCTGGCTTCATTAGACAAGTGTATATAAAAACACAACATTTTATTAAAGTTTGATGATTATATCTATTGCGTTATTAGTTCATGAAGTAACTGATACGTTGAATAATGTGTATTTTATAGTGTTTTTATTGCTATTAATTTAATTAGTAATAGATCAGATAATTACCTTCACCTCGCACGACACCTCGTAAAAGTGGACTGTTATTGAAACAAAGCGTTTATGTCTTTTGGGTGTCTATCCATACGACTATTACATACCCTAGAATAAAAAAATTCCAAGAAATACTGTTAAGATTTCATAATAAAATAAATACAATTCATATACTATATATGCCTACATACAATGATTTTACCTATGTACAATTACAACATAATTAAAATGCTCAAACATGACACAAATGAGTACATACCTACTCTTTTATTTATAATATCATATTTGCAGTATTAAAAATAAATATTTATTTCAACCGAAAATTGAACCTGGAAAAATTGTGACAGATTAGAGAAGAGAGAGTGGGCTCCAGAAAGGTTTCGAGCAGAAATGCTCTGATATCGGAATTAAATAAAAAATATTAAATTATAGAACAAAAATCCGTGGGTCTAAGTTTAGGTTATTGGGGCTAAACAGATATCGTATGTATGGATTGTATAGCTTTGTTGATGAACATAAAATTGTATTAGAGGACAAATACAAAATCCAGGTAACTGTAGTAAGCGTTTATTAGCATCTGGTAATTTGAATTGTGAATTATAATTGGCTTTTAATTTTATTGTTGTGTCTACAAAACAATTCTATTTCGTTGGCTTAATGTTTTACAAATTGGCAATAAAGTGTGCTTTCGGGCTATTTGTTGAATTTCACATTAAAAATAAATACACAAATTATTCAATTAGAAGATCTTTTAGCAATTATAAAAATGTGATTGAATTTCAGAATTTAACAACACGACGTTATTTTCATACAATTAATTGAAATTAGCTTTTAAAAAAACTCTCTTCATTTTGATTATTTAAGTAGATTTTTAGAAAGTTATGCGTCCGCATATATAATATAATGTAGACATAATGTAAAAATAGTAAGTTACTAATTATTTTTTGAACTGGAAACATTTTTCTTTAACTAATTGTTTAACGAGTAATAACTTAAACGATAGCTTTAAATTATTTGGCATACAAGTTGCAAACGTTTATGTACCTCATACGAGAACATAAAATAATATTTTCTAGAAAATTACTATTAGCTTCACGTTGGAGTTTTTCCAAGAAAACTTCTAGCAAGTTAGAACTTTGAGACAAGTTGTGCGACCTTATTCATGAAGTTGGTGGTGTTGGCGGCTGCGGTCAAGATAGTTGCTATAAAACACCTCGTGGAACTTTATTTAATCTTCCCTTAACCGGAAATTAAGGTTACTAAGAAATACTAATCAAATATAACATTAATATACCTTAATTATTAAACTTCTAAGACTATTTGGAAGTATTTTTACCTATAAGCGAAAATGGGGGGAGAGAAAAGAGTTCTTCCACAAAATAATCAAATTGGATCTTGATGTTTTTACATCTCTTCTGGCCGCCTGCTTTATTGAATGACAACTTATATTAAAAGAAAACATTTTCAAATAAAACTTTTACAGAATCTTTTTCACAATTGTTTCACTACTTTTAAATAGGCACTAGCATTGAATATTACGGTAAATTGTGATTTCTGTTAAACTACAATAAAAGCATTAGTATTTCAACAAAAGTAGTAAATGCAAAGCTAAACAAATGAGTATAATTAAATGATTTAATCTCAAATTTCACTAAAAGTCCGAATTTAAGTGTTATTTACTATATTTCCTTTCGCAGACTTGATTTTATGTCCATCTTTATAGCGCATCCGGTATCGCTATAAAAATAGGCTCCCTCGACCGATTGCTATCGCTAGCTTCAGTCAGAATGAATAACCATTAAAACGCTTGATTTATGATAGACCTATAACACATCCCTGCACCCTATAGAAATAATAAGGCTATAATGGAAAATATGAGAGTTTTAACACTTCCACTTCTGCACCGCCTTTAAAAACCATAACGTAAAAATTACACCTATATAACTATAAATCATGTAACATGACTTAACAGAATGACCAAAACAGAAACTATAACGGGGAAATGTCCAGTAAGTTATAACAATGAAAAAATATATAGTCATAATCTATTGAAGTAAATACGACCGCATATTCTTAGCATTGGTTTCATAGATTGTTTCAGCCGCTATTAATCACTACGACAACAAAACGCTCGCACTTGAAAGGCTCAACGTCAACCTTAACGAAAGCCACGAAAGTCAACTTAAGTGTTTATCCCGCGAGCTGTCTTTTAAGACAAAATATTAATTAACTTGAATTGCGATAAAATTTCGAGTATAAATTAATTTTATTATATTTTTATTATTACTATACGCCATATATACTTCATCATATTTTCCGAAAATAAATTTGCAGAAAATGGTTAAATTCCTAATGGTTATAACCTTTTTTTCTGTTCAATGAACGTTTATTTGTTGTTGTCCTATATCTACACAATATATATTTTAAAACCGACTACTTAATGAGTTCTTCATATTTCGTTTAAGTTATAGAATCATAAAACGAGGTCGAGTGAGAGGATTTGCAAAACTTGGTATTGCACGTTGAGATATAATCTACTGATGTTCGTTAACTTGTTGTGGATAAAATTTATATCTATTCGAAACGAAATCTGGATCTCATTTCTATTATAACTTTGTTTTCCGACTTTATGATATTAAAAACCTAAATTTGTAATTTCATAATTCTATTTATTTATTTTACTGTAATCAGAAATGCATTGGACTTGCTTGAAAATGTTTAAAAAAGTAAACATACTTTTGCAATAAACCAGCATGTGACTGCATTCCTCGTTTTTAAGTTAAAGTGCAGCCTTATCCATTATGTCAGCTTGATAAGCAGCGTCCACATTGTCATAGCAAACTCCTCTCATTATGCCCATTGCCCAGCTTCTATCAAACTAATCCCAAAACTGAGCCGGTTCACTTCACGGGTGTTGCACTTGAAAATTATCTTATTACTAACAGCCTCTTTTATTTGAATAAATATATTGTATATTATTTCTATAGGATATTTAAATTCTTTCTTTTTACAATGATTTAAAAAGAAATATAACTCAACATTACCATTTTAATCGAAAGACTTTAATCGCAGGGTCTATAAAGTTCATGAATATTTATTGCTAACTTATTAACACGGAGAATAAGCGCTTGGTCACTCCTAAGAAAGTGCTTTAATCCGTTTTATTAAAAGAATTATACGCAGATAGATATTGTATTAAACAAACACCAGGTGTTTTAATACGTTTCACTTTACCACAAAAATAAAACAATGGGTAGTATAATGATAATATAGCTAATTATTGTTTATTTTTATGATCACAAGTCTCGCAACGACCACGGCGACTGTAAAGTTTTCGAAACGAATGCATTCATTAGCATAAAACTTCTTTGTTATTATTTTGCAGTTATAAATAAATAAAGTCTATAAATAATGAATATTACTGCTTTAGAAATATCTTAAAATAAACAAGGAAGTGTGCATAAAAACAATTGCTCTTCTAGGTAAATGTGGAAATGAAAAACGAAATAAATAAAAAAGGAAACCAATTCAAATCCATATTTAAACACAATTTAAAATAGAATATAGCATTTACTACATTTTAATATTATCTCTTCATATATTTAATCATAATTAATTTTAATATTTTTAATTGTAACTTTAGCTATACTTAAGCTATAATTTCTGATTTAAAAGACTTTATGCAGGTTACTATCATGCTTATTTATATCTCTGCAAAACTTTAACATCGAATTAAAATAAAACCTTATTGGTCTTTGTAAGTACCTATCTTCTCAATAGAATTAAAAGTATTACTTTAAAATAGGTGTTTGTCGATTTTGTGTGGAGAGATGCGCTCACCTGACCACTTGAACACTTTCTACGTTGCACTAAATCTTCACATTTTTCTCTTTGTCTGTCTAAGAGCAAATGGCCTCTAAATCTTTAAAGCTCTAGGCGATTTCACATACCTATATTAAATAGATATGTATTTGCATTAATATAGAACATTAATTTAAATAAAATAGATATGAATTGTTAATCAAGATATTGTTGTAAAATGAGATGGATCAGTCAATGTTTTACTGAATAATTTATGTCAGTAAATCCTTAAAGCGTGGATGAGGATTACGTAGCTAGTTTTCACTAGCGTTGACAGAGAAGCGAGTTCATTATAATGTCCCAGATAGCGTTCATGTGAGCCCTCCTAATCCCACAAAGCCGATACGACTGAACGTACATTGCTTCAAGAGAAACGATTATATTGTCCCTGTACAAACATTTGTCTGCTCTTCGAATTCGCGCCTCTTTGCTTTCATCTCTAACGAATATAACTATTTCGTATTATATTCGATCGGTACAGAAAAGAGTGCTGTTTTTCTCGTTATTTTGTGTATTGAACTTGTGGGTGTTTTATTCATTTTACTTCAACATACATTTATTTAAGTAATAAATAAAGAATACCGCACACGTACGCATATAATAATTGGATCTAAATCCATTTATCCTATAAATGAAATGAGCTGTTACATATAATTCTATTATTCTATTTATCTACTTACGTATACCAAAATATGTAATGAGTGCAATTGTTTAGAGAAGCCGCACATTGTGCCCTTAGTGTGTGGTGATATACAATGACAAATATTTGGCATATTATAACTTCTCTAGTTTATTATCATTACATACATACATAAAAGTATAGGAAGAAGTTTATGATACATAAGCTATAAAGATTTCAGCGATATTCCTTCACAAAGAACGTAGTTATTGGCACTGAAGAGCCTTATCTATTTTGTATAACTATACAAAACACATTAGAAATTTAGAGGCAAAAATAGGTTACAGCTTCATCTAATATTTATTATTCCTCTCTCTTTCAATTTTTAATATTATTACAACAATAGCAAAGGCAGTACACGTAGCCATTGAAATTGAAAATTTATTAGATATTAATATAGAATGTATGTCTGATGGCGATTATCTAACAGCTAATTACGTGTATGCAAGCTATTAGTGTCAAATCTGCACAATACGCCAATGACGTAGTAACAAGCCGAATAAATATTAATTGAAATAAATTGAATATCTATTTTATTGTGTTTTCTTTATATAAAGAGAAATAGCCATACGAACATGTTGATAACTATTTGGTTTCAACAAATAATAACACAGCAGTACATAAGAACAACAAAATTGCAGGTAGTCTGTTGTTTAATGCACAACAAGAGTGAAGTTTTGTAAAGTGCATACAGAATTGCAAGGCAAGGTGAATGCGACCATAGTCCTCGTAGAAACTTGCTGACGCACGATTAATAACATCCTGGTTGTGTATGCACTGAGGAACTAAACTGAAGTTGGCTTGTTAAGCCTTTATGCTGAGAGTTACGAAAATAAACTTTATCCTAAACTATAGCACAGACAATACGTAAGCCTATGCCCTACATACTAGTACTATACCACAGAATACTATACTCAGATAATTGTTGCACAATTCTGGAGAAAAACGGGTTAATCTTATGATAAATGATATGGCATAGTGAGCACGCGCAACACTGATCGTAGCTGTCAATAAACTGACATCAACAATTGCCTTTACTTGAGCCATGCAGGAAAATGCTTGAACAGCACAAAAAATATATAGTTGTACAATGTACATATACCGACTATATGTTCAATGCTAGAAGCATGATAAAAAATTATTTTAAGAAATATTCGAAATTTATGCTTTTATATAGCTAAAATTAAGACCGCAGTATCAGACCACGTGAATTATTATTATTTTTTAATAATAATAATATTTTTTCCACTTTAAAAAATATTGCATATACAAATGAAAAGATTGAACAAAAGGCTCAATAGTGACCCCACAACTAACCTTTATTTTTGTCTCCGATCAGAAAAAGTTAAATTATAAAGTTGTAGATATTAAAAAAACACATCGATTTGTTTTTGTTGAGTTTAATTCGGTGCATAACTTTTCGAGTTATTTTAAAAAAATCATCGAAAATGACCATTTTTTGTTTTTATAATAACTTTTTTAATTTTTGTTTTTTTTTTTTGAAATTCAGCAAAAAGGTAGGTATTTACTAGCCAAATAAGCTCGTTTTTGTAAAGTTAAAAAATATTAATTTTTTACCGAGATACATCGATTTTTCGAAAAAAAAGGTGCCTTCGGAAAATGGCCACTTAAGCCCTAGGGAAGGTCATAGAAAATCGTCCGGGTACGCATTTTCTTTGTGAAGAGTTGTACTTTCATACTATTAAAAAAGGTAATCGATTTTTTAAATTTTTAAGTCCCAAAAATGACTTTGAAAAATCCCCTTTTTTTAAAAAATGACGTTTTTGGACCATATTTTTTTCATTTTTTTGTTTTAATAACATTATTAACTGCAGCTAAATCAATCAAATAAATTCGTGAAAAAATGCGAGTAACCTATTTAAGCCACAACCGAAAAATGAAAAAAATTTGGTCCAAAAACGTCATTTTTTAAAAAAAGGGGATTTTTCAAAGTCATTTTTTGGACTTAAAAATTTAAAAAATCGATTCCCTTTTTTAATAGTATGAAAGTACAACTCTTCACAAAGAAAATGCGTACCCGGACGATTTTCTATGACCTTCCCTAGGGCTTAAGTGGCCATTTTCCGAAGGCACCTTTTTTTCGAAAAATCGATGTATCTCGGTAAAAAATTAATATTTTTTAACTTTACAAAAACGAGCTTATTTGGCTAGTAAATACCTACCTTTTTGCTGAATTTCAAAAAAAAAAAACAAAAATTAAAAAAGTTATTATAAAAACAAAAAATGGTCATTTTCGATGATTTTTTTAAAATAACTCGAAAAGTTATGCACCGAATTAAACTCAACAAAAACAAATCGATGTGTTTTTTTAATATCTACAACTTTATAATTTAACTTTTTCTGATCGGAGACATTGTTTTTTTTTTATTTAAAAAAAACCGTTTTTTTGAACTTTGAGAATTTTTTGGGTTAGGTTCGCCAGTCCGGCGCGAGTTGCTCCACACAGATACTCATATTCTTTTTTCTTTTTCTATACGACTACATTTTTTTTGTCCGGGTAAGATTTATTTTTTTTTTACATAGGACCAAAAGTTCATTGATTGGACTAATGAGTCGAGGTCTCGCTCCAAACAACTCTCTCTCGTGGATAGTCAAGTGAAGTCAGTGGTCAATCATCGTAACTAGGCAGCCGTGCTGCCAAATCTCACACGTAATTATCTTAGTGGATTGGAAGTAGCCGTGCTACTTGAGACTGTTCTTCTTAACCGCGGTGGCCGTGCCACAGGCAGTCGTACTGTGCAAGCATAAGGAAGAAGCAGCCATCAATCCCAGGATTCGTATTCCAGACCTACGTGCACGTAGGGAACAACTCCAGCTGTCCTCATCAGAGCCGCCAAGCTCAAGGCAAGGTGAAATCAAGGTCAGTGGCATTGTATTTGTTCTCTTTGAGTATTGTAAGATCGCGCTCCGTGCACACACATCTGAGCTATCATAGTAGGGAAAGATAAATATAGCTGAATATATTGAAGCTATTTATCCCCCACACTAAGGTTATTTGCAGTGTTTTAATTACATTTAAAATCCGTCGTTTCATCTATACATTTTTTATTTTCAATTCTACAAAATGACACCAATTGTTCAAAACACACATAGACAGATCACTCTCAAGAGCTAAATAAGTCTGCGGTTTAATATTCTGTACCAAGTGCACAGTTTGAGATTTCTTTTTTGTTGTTCTCAAGAATATTGCTTTACCTCGCAACAAACTTAGAAGCCTAATCCGCTTTTCAACTCGAAGCTTTTACTTACCTTATGACAGCCAGGTTTAAGCTTCGAGAGACGCTGTGGAAAACTTTTTAATCTTTTCAGGTGAATCGTTGTAAAAAAACTGATATTGGGTGTTAACCACACGTCTTTTAAACAAAAGTTATCGTCGCCCTATTTTAAAATAAACATTTGAGTTTTGTCGCGCATTTCAAGTTAATAGTTTACCCTTTTAAAAGTTTTTATTTTTTGAACTAGTGCTACTTCCAAGCTAATCATGAAACACGGATTACTAATATGTACCTTAATGACTAATATAAGCGCACCATTATAGCAAAATAATCTTATAAAAGTATTAAATTTATAAAAGAATATTAATGTAGTCTTAATTAAGTCTTTATTTTCTATAATTAAAAATTCCACTGGTCAAGAATAGTAGCATTGGCTGACCTAATTGAAGTACAACCCGGCATTACCAAGTTCGCCTAAATTCACACCCTCGTGCGGTCTACCATCGTCCTCATTACGTGCCCACTACATAGATGCATCTACAATATATTCGTACGTATATTATAGACATAATACAAAACTCATTTCAGATATTTGAATAGAATTTACATAACATTTTCACAAAATTTGTAGAAACTTTATTAATAACTATAGTGATTTTCAATATGTTTCAAAAATAAAGTTATAAAAGTTTATTTGTAGTTGAATGAATTAACAAGAAAGAATGTAAATTGGACTTACAAATGGGGGGAAAAATAATAACAAGCTAAGTTTATGCATTCAACATGTCTCCATATGTCGAAATCCTCTGAAGCCGTCCCCACTTCCCGGATATGAATAAAATTGTCGAAGATAAATTGAGAGTTCGCGAAAACGTGTCGATTTCTTTATTTATTCAATACTTTTCTCTTTTGTAATGTTTCTCGTCGGATTCTCTTCTGCTTATCTCATATTTATGAATTCTTTTTGCTTATTGTTAAAATCGGTTCTTTCTTTTACCAGTTTCCGATGGGTAAGTTTAAATCCTCTTGAATATTTTATATTCTATTTGAAGTGGAATACTATTAATTGTATTATTTTATTTCTAAAGAAGTGTCTATTATTAAAGATATATGAACTTAATTACGGGACATTTCCCAGAAATTTCTTTAAAAAACAAAAGAAGTTAACAAAGACCCAGTCTGAGTGTTATTCAATTATGTTCTTCCTAAATCAACGACAGTATTCTTGTTTCTCGGAACCTTTTAAAAGATGTACGAAAATATGTATGCGCCTATAGATATCACGTACACAGATAATTACTTAGCGTTACAAAGACAATATCAACTAATTGAATGTAATGTACCTACCTGAACGTGTTCCAGACATGCATTCATTTCAATCACCAAGTAAAGTAGCACTTTGAAAGGTCCTTTATTTAATGTAATATTTCAGTGATATGTTGCAAGCCGTTCGCGACTTTATACGTGTTTTGTGTCATCTGAAACACGATGTGAATGGAAATAAACTCAGAATGTAAAAGCGGAGTGCGAAACACTTTACAACCTTTGAAATTACAAACTTGGATCTAAATTGGGTTTTAAATTATTTAGTAATTTCTTTAGCTACTGAATTATTTTATTATTCAACTATAATAATATATAAATGAATTAATCGAATAAAAATGTATTAGACAACCGCGCCTAAATGTTTGAAGGTTTGAGTCTAGATCAGGGGTCGGCAACCTATTTGTCTTTAAGGGCGCAATACTAAATTTGAAAATCACCGAGGGAGCATATTTTATAAATCTGTCCACATTCCTATTCTAAACTCAACCAACTACTTGCTGTATATCGCCGTTGACAAGAGTAAGAAATCGCTCTGGCTATCATACATTTACATTAGCCAGCGAGGGCGCATTAAAAATCGCCGCGTTGCCTACCCCTGGTCTAGACTCTCGCGAGAGTACCAGTGTAATCTCACCAATTCCCCCCAATACCAATGTAATTCTTTTTAAATATTTCGGTAGGTAAATAAAGGTGTATAAAATAACAATACAAGCGCTAGTTGTAAAAGTGGTAAAATAATAATGGTTCTATTACTTTTAACACTCTTAAAGTAATCTAGTCACGTTTTAGAATCAGTTTGAGAGTAAAAAAATAAAAATTACTTTTATTACATAACAAAAAATACTTTATTTGACTTGCTACTTTATCTCGACGTTTTTAAAGTTATTTAAATAATCAAACTTACTTACTTACTTACTTATTGCATTGCATATTATTGCCTAATAGCTATTTCAGAAAATAATAACAAAATTACATAGCACAAATATCTACAATTGAACCAAAACAAGTAACAATATTTCAAAAAGAAAATAAATCGTAAAAAAGTGTATGTTCTTTGTTCCAAATGTCCAGTATTATTAGTCAGAGTCCTGTCCCGGGAGCCAGTGACAAATGTGGGACAGGTCTTCGCAACCGCCCATTACTCCGTTGAGAATTCGAAAGTGTCCATTTTGGAAATCTTTTTTCCCCTCGAATTAATACTATTGCGTAGATGAATCGATCAACTTCAACTAACAACCTCACCGGTACTCACTGTAAATTTTAAGCCTAGAAAAATATGACATACAAATTATCGTAAACATATTTTTGTTAATGTTATTTATTAAGAGCTATCAAACAAGAATGTTTAGTATATTTATAAGAAATAATTTCAATGTTTTTATCTGGCAACTGTTACGGGTAACCCCGAATATTAATTCTTCTTCATATCTTCATAACAACTTCACCCCACTAAAAATTATCTCCCACACTTTATTGTGTAATGTATCAACACGTTATACAAAAACGGTGACAGCATAATGTATGCAAACCTTGTAACATAAGTTATAGTTCATTTATTTCTTTTGTTTCTTCTCTTTCATTACTATTATCCTAATGTCAATGTATAGTCAAATTATTGTTCGTTATTAAATTATTAATTTTAAAAGTTCATTATAATTTTTAATTGAATGATGGTATTCTTCATTAAAACAATATTTAATATAAGGAATAGAAAACCTTTGAGAAATATCTATGTCTTTCATGGTATACTTCAGTGCAGAAAACAAAGTTTGTAGATACTTACTCTCATAATTAAAATGAAAACTCTATAACTTTCTTCTTTGAAAAACGACTTACTTGAAAATTAAATTTTGTAACCTAAATTATAACATCTCAGCCAAGTCAAAGTGTTATAACCTTTCTTAAATATGAATTTATGCAGTTAAATGTTATAATTACTAATAACTGTAGTAATATAATATAATGAGTTATAAAACTGAAATTTCAAACTTCTATAATGTAATAGGTATATAAAATATATTCAAATCATTTGTGACATGCGCAAAAAATGCGTGGAGCTGTTTCAAACTTTGATTGTGACAGTCTTAGCATTGCGTTGCAAACACTGTGCACATGTTTTTGTCTTTCATATTATTAATACTTTCTCTAAACACGAGAAAGCAGAACGATGATTTCCTGACAACACTGAATGCAAAAAATGTTTATTAAATTTTTGTACGTACCTACTGATTCGAGAAACGCACGATTTAATAACACAAAAATATCTAATTTGTCCCTGTCAGTTCTGCGTATCACTTGTCTTTTGTCAAATTAAACACTAGCTGACAGAAAGCCTGAGGCATGATTGAGCCTGTCATATATTGAGCACACAATTCGCAGTTTTCAGCAAGTAACTTAAGTGTGGTTTAGATTTAAATAAAAAATCTACTTTAGTATCAGATAAAATCATCCACTTTTTTTCAGAAGGTTTAGACTCAAATTGGCTCCAGATCCATTCCTGTTGACAACTTTATCGAGCGGTTTTCGATAAATTGCGGCGAGGGAAAACTAAATAAATCCGAGAGGGACTTTAGATAAGGTAATGGCTTCAGTAATGTCTGCTGGTTGCCGTCGACGTAATGCAATCGAAAAACTAGCTCGCCCAGCTCGAAGACACTCTTTGAATAAACTTAACCACCAGCTAATATTGTTCTTATTACTCTGAATGCTGAAAGTCGATCATGGTAATTTCTAAAATTCATTCTGATGTAATTTTACATGCCTATGTAAAATTACATCTTTCCTTCATAAGTCTTGTTATAGAATTGTAATCAGTTATTATTTGATGTACATATGTATGCACGTTGCAAATATCGACTCACACTAACAATGATTGCTGTTACTATTCTTACATAAGTCAAATTTTATATTGCATTAAGAATTTTATTATCATTACATACTTAAACTATTTAAGAGAAATCTTTAAGTCCTTCCGGAGCAACGAAATTAATATTTCTTAGCTTAAATAAAGTAATTCGACGGCAATGCAGACAGCTTGCCGGGGATAAAGGTGGTAACTAAACTTGGGGCGTCGGATTAAAGTTGTTTTTAAGTTTATTCCGGTCTTTATAGTCGTATTGTTCTAGACTAGTTAAATGCGACATATGGTGCAAAGATAATTGTTGTCTGCCTGAATTTAAAGTCTTACAAAATTATTTTTACTTCCAAATTACATTTCGCATTGAATTTTATAATATTACGATATATAATGCTAAATTAACTTATCGTATATTAATATAAACATGTATTTTAGCATTTGCCACTTGGGACCGAAAAAGCCTTGTTTTCGTAATTTGCTAAGACGAATAACGTTTGATTTAATCCGGCACGTAGGTTGGGCCTTGGAGCCCTCGGTCATGCCCTGTCGATTTACTTTTATTGCCATTTCGTTTTATTTTACCCGCGGTCCCTGCTTCTTTCACGATGTATCTACTTACAGCGTGTTGGCATCGTTAACACAAAATGTGCTAATCTTTTTTACACGCCGCGGATGTAACAATAAATGACGTTGATGTTTGTGCCTAACGAGCAATCTCGCACCTCTCTCATTTGTTAGGAATGTGACAATTATTAGATTATTAAATCCGAGCCTTGTAGCATTTTATATAAGTGTCGCGCAATACATTTTATTTTATCTCATAAAGTGAATGTTTCGCGTTTCGCTTTGGCTTTCGCTTGTAATTATAAATGCTTTCAAACTGCCGCGGCTGTATATACCTGTTCCAACATTTAATATACCCTTACTACAACAACATTAATGGTAATAATTTTGACACAATCAGAATTACAACTGACATAGCTTATTTTATCTACTGTTTAGTTGGCCTACAAAGTTACACTAAAGTGTGACTTTGACTCAAGTGAGGTTAATTAATGCTGCTTTTGAATACGACACCTCGAGACGTTTACAGACTAACTTAAATAAGGCAATAAACACTTTGAAATTGTTCAGTATTTAGTGCCTTCTCCAACTGGGTCGGTTTGGTCTTTGCTTGCGTATGCTTATTAGTTATTGGAAGTCATTAATCATATTTAAGTTGTCCAAACTTTTCGTTTCGTTGGAGGATTTAATTTAGCTATTTTATGAATATTGTATAATTAGAATGTTTTTAGATGAGAAAATATTTTGACAAAATAAACACGGTTGAAAGCATCGTTACGCCAAACCAATGAAAACAGAATGAGTTTTTCTTTTCGAATGTAGGAACAATTCATTTCCTTCGTGAAACAATATTGCTATTGCAGGGATTGATTGATATCTACGAAACATATTTAAAATGGTTAAAATAAATACGATTAAAATTTATCGTGGGAAGTTGGTATGGTTTGTTTCAGTAGAACCTACGCCCACGCCCTCCCAAAATGTAAAAAGGTCAGTAGGGTAATGCTAATTCTAGAGGATTTGCTCTGACATCGGACATGATAGCGTAAACAGATATTTCGTTTAGCGCAATAACAATTTGCAAACAACCACATACTCGTAAGCACTATGAATAACAATACATAATTATTAATAATAACCGTCTACTGTGTAGAACAATGTAATAGAAAAATATAATAATTATAAGTAAACGGGCGTTTAGATTATGTACAAAAGATATGTTGAATTTGTTACTAAGACAATTATTTTGTTTTGAATTGTAAAAAAAAAATAGTTATTTCCTTTGAGATCTTAAACATATGTATATGATTTTGAATATTATTTTGCCGTAATTTATGAATAATACATACACATGTATCATTGATATGAACTATTAGCGAGTCTGACACCTTAACTATGAAACTATGCTCGATTTAAACACCTCAAACAATACGCGAACTCATCACTGTCTGTATGACACAAAATGAACACTACACTGAATTTATATTAATTTCCTGTTTCGAATCCGTCGGGAAACCAGTTGGTTGCAGTTGGCGCGCCCAACGCAAACATTGCGGTTTCCACGTCCAACCTGACCTGTTCCGAACACTGCGTTGGACATGCCGCGATAAACTCCGAACCCACTTCTACTATGAATAAATTTCTCTGCTCGATAGATTTACTCGATAACATGATACGATGCAACATTTGTTTTCGAACTTCACATGAATAGCAAATTCATATTCTATTAAGCTTAATCTATAGGTAGGTTAAATTAAATTACATCACAAATGCCGTATTTTAACATAAGGCAGATGGCTGCCACATGCTAAGCTACTAAATAAAAGGAATCAGTATAATTAGAAAAGATCATCATTTATACGACGTTTTCGGGCAAAATATAATTCTATTAGTATTATTAAGGAATGCTACTGAACCAAGTGATGCCGTGTAGCAGAGGCGTTTGGCATAAACCGATGCACACTTAATGATGTGGGACCGTAAAAGTTATCTTAAAGTAAAATTGTTCGTTTGCAAATTCAAAAATTCCAATTGTGCAGATCCCATTGTTCAATGGAATTTATAAATTCTTTCTTTTTACTTGTAAATTGAATCCGCCCGAAATTAATCAATACACGAATCGAAACTTTACGATTGCTAAGTAATGAAATGGATTTTTAAAAAACTAATTGCTGCTTACTATCGCGTTTACTCGCCTCGAACATGATGGCTGAAAACTAACTAATTGAAATTGACTGGTAAGATTCATAAATATAACTTAGCATTAGTTACCTAAAGTATTGACTTGCGCTGTCAAAGTAAAAAGTTCTGATACTTTAAAACACACTAATTTCAAGTAATGCTTATGAGCCTTGCCATTAAAGGTTCCTAAAATACTTGATGTTGTATTTATTAATAATTATACCTAAATAATGAGTTAAACAATAGAAATAGGGGAAGCACATGAGCTCAAAGTGGGAACGCACAAGTTGATTATTAGACATCCTCACTCTGAATATTAATAAGAACTAATACAAATTAGTTAGTTTGCGGTTCTATTGTGAAGTCTCTTTTAATTCATTAGTCATATTATTTCATAAATGAAGGTCTAATGAGAACATATGTTTCAATTTTATCATGTTTATTTCAATATTATGTAGGTAGGTACGTATGTCGAGTTCTTAGTTGAAAATTGTTTTTTATTAATTTATTTTCATAAAGTCATCATAGGGTTTTTATGTTAAGCCAATTAGGTTATGTTAGAAATCTACCAATTTAATTCGATTGACCAAGGTAAAATTGAAATTGTAGGTATATTTTTCTATGCTTTGAATATAAAAACATAGTACGAGGTTGTTTTTGGTCATTTTTTGCACAAGCGTTCAAATAATTTTTTTCAAACATTTCATGCTTATTTTATTAATAATTTGAGTGTCTTTATGATACGTACCATTTAAAGAAAACAAAATATATTACTGTTAACATTCAAATCAGGCGAGTTGTTATGATCTGTTTCAATATGGTAGTAAGCTTAGATTAAGCCTCGCAGCTGAAGTTTAACATCAAGATATAAACTACTAAAGAAGTTCTATCTTTTGTTCGAGTTTATTGTCCACCTTTATCCTTCACTTCGTGCGCAGCATGATAATCATGTACTTTCCAGCTTGCACACAATATCGATTCATTTGTTTTATATTGATATATGTTTTCGGTGGCATTTGCTTCAAACAACGTGATGTATAATAGCCCCATCCCTCGCATGTGCCGTAGTTTTAACGATGTATATGAAAATGTCACGGATCTTGATTTATTCCATTTAAAGCCTAAAAAGCTCGAGTCAATTTTGCACTTGGCCTTCCTACAACACTCTATGTTCGAGCAGCAGACTAGCATTCGTAATTAATCATTAATGTATATAGTTTTCTTCAGATGTTTATCACAACTATTAGGTTAACAAATTTAGCTTTATTTCTCTAGTCTAGTGTAGTTGTTACTTTTATGTTATGGTTTGTTAACTGTTTGTTTGTATATGTCTAAATAAATAAATAAATATGTAAACCTTCGATTATATAACTTTTTATGAGTAATATAGTTATAATCGATTCAAGTAATTTTTTTATTAAAATATGTGGCAAATACACATTTATAAATAGTTTGGCTTACTTATTGGTTCAATATCTGTGAATGAAGGTAGCAGCCATGTCACACTCGGATAACCAGAAACGAGGCCCAGAAATTAAAGTCTGAATTGTTGTCAGATAAAAAACATTTGGCATTTATAAGCAAACATTTAAACTAACTCTTATTTCACTTTATGAATATATCGAAGTAAACAGTCTAAATTAGATAATATATATTCTAATAACTTATCTAGCAAAATCAATCCGTTATAAATCAAACACCCGTATCAACTGTCAAAACCATAATTAACGATAATCACAATAACTCATTATTATGTGATTTAGATTAATTGAATGCTCTTAATTATCTCTGTATTGCCAGCTTAAGTAATTGGAAATTCATAATGAATCTTAAGAATATATTCTAGTGTACTATCGATCATCAGCTGTAGTCTGTCAATATACGTCACATACTTTAGTATACATGACAATTTCAAAAAACTTATCCACATCTGACACCTATGCATATAATTGCTCTATTCCAAACAGATACATTGTATTATACACAAAAGCAAGACAATCATATAAATACCCAAATTTATTAGCCTTTTCAATTATAAATAACATTTTTTTAAAAATAGACGTTTATCTTGACCGGGAATCAAACACGAGATCCCTGCGTAACAATCTTAAACACTAATCTCTGCATTATAGAGAGCCGTGAAATGTAATAATATTTTAGTAGCAAATAGTAAACGAAAAATATTCTAAATGCGTATTGGCAATACAAGTTTATTAATTAATTATTAATAATAGCCAATAAATACATTTGTCGAATTAGCATAGCAAATCACTTCGAACGCACATTTGAGAATATGTGGAGCGACTGGTAACTAGGTGATAAGCCAAGACAGCGGCTAAATTAATGCCCATTTGAAACTAGAACAAATTTGTGGTTCGATATTCGTGTGCAATTTAGTATTGGGGTAGTGGAATTAAAGTAAAGGGACTTTTCTTGGGTGTTTGTTATATTTAAAATTGGAATCTACAAGTGCTGGAATTTTCTAATATCTTGGCCGACACTAATAATAAGCTTGTTATAACTGAGCGTTTAGCTATTATTGTTAAGTTACTAGAAATTAAAATAAATAATAAATAGTATACATTAGCATCACAAAATAAACTACATAAGTTGTATTTCAATTCATTAAATTTTTCTTTCATGGTTAACGAGTGTGTACATTTCAACTTACAGACTTAAGTTTTAAACTGTCCGATACAAAACTTCAAAACAGTGAGCCGCATTAAAACTCTGACTTGCTTTCATGAGATACGTAACTTTTGTTGTTTCGCCAAACAAATGCAACTTTACACTAGTTGACTTTTCAATTTCATAGCCTGCTTCGGACAATAGCCTCCTGTTATGCCTTTGATTCGAAAGTTTCTTCAACCAAATGCTCTCATTCCCAAACACATTGCATAATTTTCAATTAACTAAATAACAATATGTATTGTAAATTGTTATGTAAACTCATTTATTCAAAAAATATCATTTGAAATTAAAGCAAAAATAGTAAAATTATTCTTTTTAAACATCACCATTTACATAAGTTATTAATTCGCATTTCTAAATTTCTCTGAAAATAACAGAAGGGACTGCTCTTATTAGACATTTAATTGTTTTATTTGTCTCCGTATATGACCGCACACATACTTAACTTAAAACGGAATAATATTTTAAAAAATACATTCATTTCAACGTCAGCGAGGTCTAACGACATGGTGCTAAAGGCCTTAAAAATATAGTTAAAAATATATGTATATTAAAAGAAAAAATAATCGATTGAAAACAGACATTTCATACTATATTACGCAACATAAATAACATTATACAGCGTAACAAGTATCGACTGCGGACAATTTTCAACTCCTCGTTGCAACAACGACACTACATCAGGACCAGTTACTGACGTTGACGAAGATTGCCCATAAATATATCCAATAAGCTGTCATCGCCTCGCGCCATGCTCGTGTTCAATTATGTTAAAATCAGCTACAGTTTCCTAAACTATGTTTGCAATTGTTTCAATGATGTCACTTACCCATTGAGATAAACACAGTAGAGAAGCCATATTAATTTAAAAAACTATGCTTGTGTGTTAAAAAATATGTTTATAAGTAATCAAATTTAAGCACCAGTTAAAGTCTTTTAAATTTATCATTCAAGGAATACTAGTAGCTAGAATTGTTAACAACAACAAGACTGCAAACAACTACAAAACTTTAGAAACGTCAAAATTTAAGTGATCATAATAAACTCCATTGTAAGCCAAACGACATATTTTAATTTACTCAAAATATGATGTACCAATGTAGGCGCAATTATTGTATTATAAAAAATCTACTAGAATATTCGATTATTAACTACGCATATAAATCTCAATATTCACATAAAATAAATCTCCCACATTCAGTCACTGTACCCAAGCAGAAATACTCACTGATTTATCATCGTTGGATGTCAGACAATGTTGTTTTATGGTCCCAGAGTTGCAGCCAACATCGAGACATCGTCCAGAAGCGTTGACTATCCGTAGATATTTCTGATGAATAATACAGCGTATAAATTCATGACAAAATTATTTACAACTACATTTCCCTTAACTTGTATTATGGCGATGTCTGTTTTACTTCACGTCTTAAAGTTAAGATGTAACATGGAATACGAGTATTACTCTAGAGGATCACAGGAATACACAACTACATAAAATAATTTCCTTTTTTCTATATATACCACAGAAGATATGTCAAAGGAACTACATAAGCCCCGTATGGCTTAAAATAAATAGGTATATAAAAAGATTCAAATAAGATCAATGAATTTAAATAAAACGCAGAAACACGTCGTGTTACGAAAACGACTAGTAACTAAATGAACTGCAATAACCAAGCATCGTTATTGCCTGATATCTTCCAATGTATATGTATTTATCACAATGGTATTTCTTCTTCTTCGGCTTATCTTATACCCTTTTTATTATTAAGAAAATAAATGATTGATAATTAAAATAATGTAGACAAATTATTAAGAAAAGTAACATATTTAAGAACCCATCACAAGTAGTAGGCTAGTAGTAGCCTAATCTATCACCACATCCAAAAACTACCAAGAAGTAACCTAGTCGTATTTCAGAATTAAGTAACAAAGGAAGTCTACCCTGTCAGTCCAGATAGACTTCTCCTCTCCTCAAACCACCAAGGCTTGCAAAGCATTATTCTACCTACTTACAGTAACTAGAGGTTTCTACTAGAGTTATTAAGATATCCATAACTTTATAAGCCAGCGTTAAGTCGAATTCAACTTCCCTAGATCTTCTTACAAAGTTTAATTTCATGCAGCCTTTAGATGCTACTTTAATTTTGTCGATTGCGAATTCTTTTCATGATAAAGTTGCCAAACTAATTTAAAGAGTGGCGATCTTATTAACTAGCCAAATAAATATACTTCTATTAAACAAACTTTTTAATGTTTAATTCTTTCATAAATTTTCTTGTATTAACATCATAAATTGCTTTCTGAACTTATTTTCTTTCGGTTATTATTAAAAAAATATCTCGATAAACTCAATATATATTTTTTATTTACTTATTTAAGCATCGATTTTCTATTTAAAAGTCTTTATGCGGTTTACTGCTGATTATTTTAGGTCCGACATTTCGAAAGTAAACCGCATTAAAACTTAAATTTATGAAAAACCTAAGATATCAATACATAAATGAATAAAAACAATATTGCTTCAAAAAATGTCATATAATGTCGGCAAAAGGAAACTTCGGTTGCATTTACGGCCTCCTGAACACATTACAAAAGTCATTCCCTTATCTAATGCCTTTCTTAGATTTATTTAGCCTTTTTCCGCGTTACGATTCCAATTTGATGATAAATATGTCAACAACGATAAGGTCAACGAACTCTTTATCGAAACTTGATATTAAGAAAATTCTTTTTTAAATGAATGAATGAATTAATATATAGAAGTTTTATTCATAGCCTTAAAAATGAAAAATTACCTTTATGACAAATCTGTAATAGCTGCATTTGGGAACATACACTAATTAGTAGCCTTTGCCAAGTCCGATACATCGGTTTTAGCTACTAAGTAACATCATTCAAAGGATTCATTAACTGGAATAGAAACTTCCACGTTCACATAACCATTTTCAATATAATTGGTATTTCGCATGACTTGTCCATTATTTGACTAAGAATTTTAGACCATTTTTATTATTTGGATTGAAATTAGCATCATGCATACAGACTTTATTGTACGTGTCCTGTATTACACATGTCGCAACATCACTTTTAAATATGTTACGTATCTTTGTTTCTAAAATAGTAATATGTTTAATTCGGGATGTGATGTGATAATGATTTTTCATGTATATACTTTCTATTTAAAACAACTGATAATTTGACAATAACGATAATAGCAGTGAAAATAACAATGACAGTAGCCTATTATCTTCTTATCTTTTTATTACAGCCACGTTATATTAATTATAAATATTTTATACAAAATATATAAGGTCAAATTATAAAGAACTAATGAAGACTCTCCCTCAAAAGGTCAAATCTGAAACGGAGATTCCATCAATAAGCTTTATATCCAAAGCTTCAGCTTGGAGCTGGCCGATATGCCTTCGTAATGAAATTATGGTAAACTCAGATCGGCTGAATTTAGACGCAAGTCCTAAGTGGCATACCTTCACATTGCATGAAAAGTCTATAAATTAATGAATACTTCATTTAATTGGTACTGAGTAAAGAAAAAAATAATATTGTTTTTTCATTTGTTTTTTTTTACACTATGTATGTGAGATCGTAAATGTTATAATAATGTGACATTTATTTATGTTAAAATGTCGGAATTATTTGTTTTGATGGTTTGTAAACATTAATAGGAATATAGGGTAGTATAAATAGAAGAGAATAAATGGCGATAGTAATATACTATCAATACGGAAATACTATGTTTATATATTTTTATTAATTTTATTCAACAATGCCTTATGTAGTTGTGACATGAATAGACAGCGTAAAGAAGTATGGTTCTTAAATACACATAGTTTTTCTTTTTATCTCACGACATTTAATACGTGTTACACAAGGACATACACTAATTTTAAAAAATTATATAAATTTCACAAGACATTCATTTAAATAAACATTATAAATTGGGAGCATTACATAGTATTTTTATACATAGTATGAGAACATTAAACGAAAAAAAAGAATATTAAATAAATAAATTATTTATTGCAAAAAAAAACAGTAATATTTTTTTATGCATAGACGAGCTTAATGCCATCGGCATTATCTACCAGCTAACCTTTGTCGGTGTGAGCGGTGATATTTGGTGCAATGAAAAGAAAAATAATAACTAAATATACACAATACATACATTACATAAAATAATAACTAATAATATATACATACATATTATTTACATAGTATTAAATACATACATATTTAAAGAGAGGTTATAAGTGAAATTAAACATAATTTACTAAAAATAGACAATTTAATAATTTTGTTAAATAATACATTAAAGTGAGTTTCAACGGTCTGCCTTAGTCTGCAGTTTTTTCCAACAATTAAATGAAATTTCACAGACAGTTGCTTGCGGGAACTTACTGGACGAAGGTCTGGGGATATTTAAAATTAATGCATTTCTACCCAACTCGTTTCTTTTCATTTACAACAAAAATTATTAGCTCTTAACGTTTTTTAAATTCTCATGGGGAACCAGATTTAACATATTGCGTGAAAGTTCATTATACTACATATTTTGGTAGGAACAAAGAAACCACAACTGGTATGTAATAATTTAAATAAAAAGCTGTTTTAATTTAAAAAATAAAATAAAAAAATAATACACTTGACCAAATCATGAATGGGATCCAGTGGTATTTTTGGAGTTTTGCATTAAATGTGGACGTAGCAAACTTTAGATTCACAAAAATTAAAATAAAACCAAATTGCGTTTTAAATATTTATTCTCTTCTTCGTACTTTAAAAAAAACTTATTTTTAAATGTATAATATTTTTTTAATGTTCAGGCGTATTTTATGTAATTAGTTACTTATACAAAGCTAGTTAAACGTCCACACATTTGGTTATCAAAGAGTTATTTGAATAAAATTTATAAAGATTTCACCCAATATAGTCTATACATTATAATTACCTTTCTCGTGTAATAATAATAAACGTAAACTAAAAGTAAGGTTACTAATTTAAAATATTTTTACGACTTACTATCGTTTTAAAATCTTTAAGAAGTTAATTTTGGTAAGTATATAGGGGGAAAAATAAAACACCAAGTTTAGTATTTATTCTAATTTAATGTATTAGTTATTTAAATTAATTACTTAATACAATAGTCCGTTAACAAATAAAATCAAATTTCGAAGTAGCGATTGAGTGTTGATGGATTTAAATTTTTAAAACGTCTGAAAGGTTTACAGACTTTCAACCCGTGAACATTCTTATTGCTTTTTCAGAATCTTTAATTTACTGGGTATACGGTCGATGTCCTCACTTCTTTAAAAAGGTTGCATTGATACAATTCAGCCTTAGGGTTGAAAAGGGGTATTTTATACCACCTTAAATCTAAAAGCTTTTTACTATGTATAATTTTAATAACTTTTATTGTTAAAATAAGGACATGATGTAATAAAAATAAAAACAATTGACGGTTAATTTAAAAAAAGTGTTTATATGCTTGATGTAATGATCACAGCTTTTCAACTTAGTTATCTATGTATTTTCTACGTTTAAAATTTGAATAGGTATACACAGAAGTTTTAGGGTCGCAATCGACAGTTAGTGTCAGTGAGCTATCTTGCACGCGCACTAATCGAGCAATTTTTTGCCCGGTGTTATTAAGGGTAAATGGGAATGTTCGTAGGCCGTTGCGTTTTCAGAACGAGTTTCTTATAGACGGTATTGAATTTTTAAACAAATTTTTTCGACCCCTCTGCCCGACAGCCCACTTTATGCTATAGGATTAGGACGTAATTGCACTATTAAACCTTCAATGAAATATTCGCACTTTGCTACGACGATGGTAACGTTCAAACGCTATATTAAAAATATATATATAGTAAAAAATATAAAGATAAAAATAATTTAAAACACTGCATTGAAATTACAAGGGCTCACGCAGTTAATTGCTCTTTCACCAAAATGTTGATGATACCAACAAAGCGGTTCACGATTGTTACGAGACTGGGATCGTGAGCGGCGACTTCGTAATAGAGTCGTCAGTTCACTTACTTGTAATGTGAGATCGTCGATTTTATTCAATAAAACGTTCATCTGCTGTTCATGTGGTTCTATTTTTGATGAGCCATTTACATCTTGAGAAGAAGACACAATATGGATATAATCTGCCAAATTTGCCAAATTTTCGAGAGGCAAATCGTTTTGCAAAGGAATGAAGTTCTGTATTTTTTTCGGCATACAGCGAAACCAGACGGCTTTCACAAATTTCTCCGGTACAAGTGATCCTGCAAGTTGCCGAAGGTGTTCGAGAAATTCCGACGGTTTTCTATCGCCCATAGTCTCCGACATTATCAATTCGTACATTTTTTTGTCTCGAGTTATGGACAAACGTGTTATTAATGCCGCTTTTAATTTTTCATATTTATCCTCTTCCGGTGGATTCAGCATCAACTCTCTTACTTCAATGCATGCTTCTTTATCAAGTCGCACGATAACATGACAATATTTTGCATGATCTGTTATTGGACCGTAACGTGCGAACAACGAATCGACGTGCGCAAACCATGCTCGAGGTTCGTTGCTCCAAAAAGACGGAATTATATCGTTGATATTTACTTCTTTCCGTATTTCCTCCTTAGAACTTAGGTTATCTGAATATGAGTTATTATTACAACTCGATCGGTTTTCTATTTCGTCTATGTGATGAGTAAATACTACTGGAATTGATCCGTTTGCCAAAGTTTCATCTTCTTTTGGCACCACAACATTAATTTCCTCTTTAGTTGTCATTCTTCCAATACACGAAACCAAGTAAATAAACAAACTAAGGAATCACGAATACGTATTGGTTGTTATTAATAGACACAAGCGATGTGAATTCAATCTAGTATTTAACGGACAAAACAAATAAAAAAGTGATATAGACGTTATTCGAACGACGCGACCGGCACACATCCGTGGAATTAAGCAAAGGTCCTGTCAGTTGTGTTGACTGTTGTTAGGCGACTGAGAAATAGGGTCACACAAAAATACTATTCATTCCAGACAAATAACCGGTTTCGTACACACGTACGCGCCAAAAATATGAAACTGACAATAAAACAAACGCCAACCTTCAACGATGACGGGAAAAAACATGCATAGGTTGTGAATTTAATATTTTTAGTGATTTTTAGTGTCTAGCGACGTATAATCTGATATCTAATATTGTTGTCTAAATAATTGCACTACGCCGTTCTTATTTTATAAACACGACATATCAGCATTATTAAGTAAGTACGTACTGAAGGACGAAGGGCTCATTTTATACTAGTAAGACGTGATCGTTTGCTAATTTTTATATGAATATACGCATATGTACACATATACACATAAATGACGTAACTCCAAACTAGTATACCCAAACCCCAAACAGACATTTAATCTTATCTTATTAATGTCATATTTATGATATGTTAATAAATATTTGCTTCAAGCGAGAATCGAACCCGGAATCATAACAGAAATTATTTATTATTATTTTTGTATATGTATTTATATTTTCATTTTATTTCATAATATAAAAGCCCGAGTATCGATTTAAACGATGAAAATACAATTTCATAAAAGCAAAAAATGGAGCTGACCAAATACGAACCTGGCGATGGTGAGTAAAAACGTTTTTTTACAGTAACAAATTCCATTCGTATACACCAGAAATTAAATCGACAAATTATACATAAAATGTAGGTAATAATTTATAAAGATATTTTAATGGTCATTAAGGTACCAATCGTTATGAATGTTTATAGGCTACTAACATAAGCAACAATTTAAAAGATACTAGAAAATACAAAGGATATTTCCCGAGGGCGGCGTTAATGTTCCGGTGTAGAAACGGGCCATTCATCTTGACAATTTTATCGACCGAATCTCTGGAAATTAAGGCTGGAAAAAAGTCAATAAATCCAAGGAGGTAGTAGGAGATAACGAATGTCTCGCAGATCTTCGCTGGGACAACAGCTTGCGACGGGGTTTGTTGTGTTAATGTGACGCTAAGTCCTGACACGAAGGGCTAAACAAAAAAGGAATGTTGTTTATGTACCTATTTATCTTAGAGGATATATTGGTTTTACTGTTTATTTATTTTATTGTTACTTTTTTCAAATAATTTCAATTTAAAATCAAAAGACGAGAGTTACAATTAATATTTGGCTATTATAAATGCATACGTATTATGTATTACTAGTTTGTACATTTAAGTAGGAAACTAATTATGAAACCGACGTTCTGATTACAAACAACAAAAAGGTAACAGTGATTGTCTTAGATTTATTCTTTGTCTAAATAATAACCCCATTGTGTATCGTAACTCTTTACAGTTATCGGCAAGTGCGAGTAAGTGGTGCATTAAATCTCCAACAACCGGACACGGTGGCACCTAGAGCAAGGTGGTTTGCCAAGCCAAAGATTAATTTCCGACGGCAGATGGCGTTGTTATTGCCTACAAATACAGAAATATCTAACGCCGGTTACTTTTAAAATGTATTTCTAATAAACTGAGTCTGTATTGCGGTTATGGGGCAACTCGGACGATGAAGACGCGATACTACGACTATAATATTACACCTTTCAACTATAACTGCCAAGAGACTGCCAACTTTCTTTAATAAATAAATATTTAGACATCGCAATACATGTTTACCAATACTTAGGTAATCCAATATCGAATTTCATTATTATTATTTTTTTTATACCCACTTTTAAAACAATCTGCCCATATGTATATTATTTGTATTGTACAAATATATACCTAAGTATACTTTCTTAAACTGTCAAACTAAGCCAGCATTATAATTTTAAAAAATGCGTATCCTTAATTTTCCTATTCCTATTACCTGAACATTTAAAAAAATTACAATGATATATGTGGAAGTGACAACATTGACCATGCTTTACGTCTCTAGAGAGGAGAGTCCTAGCTAGCGAGCTTGTTACCGTCTCCTGCTTCCGACCAAAGATAAATGCTCCACTTTAATGTGAACGCTGTTTTTTAGGTTTCCAAAATAAACTTTCAAATTATCATTTACTAACAAAGATTACATTATAGAAACACATACTAAAATAGAACAAAATCTCCATCACATATCTCGTAAAAATTTTATTTTAAAACAGATTGCTTTTATTTTGTTTGACGAAAGTTTCATAGAGGTCCACACCATATCGAGCGACGTTCTCGCAACATAATACAGGGGGAGTTGGTCAACTAATCCAACTTTTCCTCTACCAACTAATGAGACGAGTTTGATTTGAATTCCACTCGCCTCCTGCCGTTTCAGAAAATAGCCACTTCCTCGAGTATTGTAGACAGACACGTACTACCTACTATGGCTATATAAATTTTATTTATTCTTCGCGATTTATGCAAGACTTTAAAACTTCAACATAGAACATAGAACAACTTAAACAATACCAAATATATCTAGTAATGGAGCCTACACATCCCGAGGGGAGGAAATCAAACTGATGGAATAGGTTAAACAAACACATCGGTCAGGGTTGCCTCGACCCTCACCACGAATATTAATTGTTCAGCAAATGTGCTTTTATTTGTTTTCTTTCCTCTTTTACAAAAACGTGTATCTTTTTTGTAGCTCTTAATTAAAAACACGGTTATGAGAAAAATTTAATTCAAAGTTAATGGATCCGTAACCTTCAAAATAGTTTTAATATTTTATGCGATTTATGGTAGTGTTTGTATTGATTATTTTAATTCGGAAACATCAAATAAAAAGCCGCAAAAATCATTTAATTTAGTTCGTAATAAATTTTTATTTTTAATTAATATAATTAATTACATTTACATTAAATTATTTTAAGAGTAATACCATCCTATTTATTTAAATTTATTTAATAATCCACAGTACTATTATTAATTCGTTTCCCAGGGAATCTTGATTTTCTGACTTTAATTGGCTTGTATCAATGCTGTATTTAACTGTTACAATACATTCACGAGATTAATTAACTGGAATTTTATTATTAATAAAATTCCCATGAATAAATACGTCTGTTGTTAATTCTGCATTAATAATACCAAAAATCTATAAAATGGTCAATATTTATTTATTTTCATTTATATGATATTTAATTTAATATTTCAAGCAAATCAAGAAGATTTCACGCTATCTTAAGATGGAACTCAATCGGAGATAAATTATGATATATTTATACCACTGTTTTATCCGTACTTATACAAAGTAGTTTCGAAGATAAAAAGTTTAATCCCATCGGTGCCCACGTAAATTAACTAGCATTACTAATACTGCTATGGAACGCCAGATAAATTTAAATTTCATTAAAACAGTCGTCTTTCTATAGGCTGCGATGTTACTGTGCATCAGAAATCAGAAATCAGAATAGTTTTGAATATAATTATATATGCTTATGCTACATATGTAGCATATAAAACTGTACCTAAAAAATGTATTACGCAGATGATAATTTAATACGTAGTAAAAAATAAAGTATAAATATTTTTGTGATCTTGCAACACCGTAAGTTTATATTTTCGAACGTTTATAAAGACGTGATCTAAGATTGTTAAAATATTTTGAATTAATATTTGCTTTATATAATATTTATCATATTATATTTATTTATAAATTAAATTATATTATTATTACGTAATTGTGATTAACAATAAAATATTTCTTTTTAAATTTGATTAAATTGTTATTTGTAAATGCCTTTATTTGTGTTCCTTCCGTGGTCCGTGTCGGCGAGTGATTTGTATTTTATTATTTTATTGGCGACGTCACTTTTTGTATAATTAACATGTTATGTTTAATAATAAGTCTGTGACCATGGCAACGTCTGTAGAAAACTGTGATATATCCTCAGTGACCTCAACATCCTCCACAAGGTCTGTTCCAATTGAGAGATCTCAATCTTCTTCATCAACAAGGGAAGATAAGTGGCCTGATCTTCTGCTCTCCAGGCCCGAGAAATCTTATTTTTCCTCTTCAAGATGTAAGCAAATTTATTTATCACAATATCTACAAAAGCAGAAAATTAATTGAACAAGTCAGATTAATAATTTCTGCATTTGAATATTAAGTTTGATCGTTTGTTTACATTTGTTTCCCTATTAATTATCACAATTTTAATAGCATATGAATGTAAATAATAACAATTTTATGCATAATACAATGTAGGAATTATACAAAGTTATTAAATTTTATATAACAGTATTCAATTCAAACTTATGATATCTGTACTTATTTCTATTTCTGATAATAAATTTTCTACTTTTACCATTCTTATTATACCATTTGTGCTATAGCATGGTGTGAGTGACACTAAACGACTTCCATTTCGCTCTTGAAAGTTGCCACAATTTAAAAGCATGACTTAATATTTTAGCTGCGTCTTATGGAGTTAAATGAAACAACAAAACATACATGAATGTGTCATCGGTCAAACATTTACCCATTTTTGCGGGTTTCTAAATATCTGTTATGCATTGAATGTTTTGGATTAAATATATTTTTAAATAAGTTTATTGTAATAATAATAAAAAGCACGAAATTAATGCTGTGATTATTATTATCAATGAAATTGATTTCCATAATGTCACATCTCTATTCATGTGACACCGCACCATCTTACAATGCAAGGCTAATGACAATGCATCTTTTATCACAAAATTATCTTAGTATAAATAAAAACCAAAGTGTTGTATAATACCACTAAGTTATTGTTCCGGAAACAGATATCACATGTCTATGCTTGCATTGTTGACCAATAATGATAAAACAATGAAAAGAGACTATTCAAAATATGATACTACTGAACAGATAACTTTTTACTGCTGTAATCTCAAGGTTACTATAACTATTAAGATTAATTTTCTGACTGAAAATAATATTTAGCTCATATTTGTCCAATGAAAATATTTTCCCATAATGATTGGAATTTAGCTAATTTGGTACCTAAAAACTTCAAAACAAACTTCTTTTGGGAGTGACTTAGGTTAGTCAATTCTAACTTATGTAAGGTGACAAAGGCTTGTTTTATTGATATATGGCAATAGTAATAATATGTACAATAAAGTAATCTAAGATTATCTTAGCTATTTAATCCAGTTTATGTAATTTCCATATAATAGTGACTTAAGAATTAATGAATGACTGAAGTACCAATATTTACAATATTGATATAAGTATACATATGTTTTTGGATATAATCAATATTTGAGTTTCTGAGGTGCAGTGATTAGCATTAGTGTGTACGGTCTGTTATGTAGTATTATTTAATATAATATTTAGTTTATTATTCATAATATTAATTAATATGTTATATATATGATATTATTCAAAAGAAATTAATAGGTATTGATATACCTATTGGGAATAAACTTTTATTGGAAATACGACAAAAGAACAGTCTAACGTATAGAAAATAACGAATTTAATCTTAAAACTTACAAAAGCTTACTTTTTTAATGTTACATCTTTCGAATTTATTTTTGTATAAAAGTATGATGTTTCACACTAAAACCTATAAAACTATATTTTAGATCTATTATATTTTATTAAACATTTCTTGAACTTCTTTTTAACGCTGGCTTCTACTAGCTTTCTTTCCACGAGTTCTTCGAAACTACGTAGTTCTCGCACGTACTAATAGGTGGCGCTAATAAACCACCCCTATCGATTTCACTATCATGCATACCTCCCCCACAAATAGGTGGTAGAATCGATAGAGTCTGGAAATTACGACGGAAAACGTGTTTTCTTCTCAATTTAAACATAGATACACCGGAAAAAATATAGTTTTATAATAAATAACTAGCAAACAGTTAATATTTCTCGTTCAAATTTAACTATAATAGTGGGTCGGTAATACAGCCGTAAATCAGTGAGGTGTTTCGCTCGCAATATTTATCGCTTCGGTGTTATTTTGCGATATTATTATGCGTTCGCTTTCCGCTATACATGGCGTAGAGTCCGGGCCTCCACCTTTGGGCATACCACCGCCGCCGGCAATGAGATCAAGACCTACTTCTAATCCCGACGCCGAAATGGCAGGAGCGCAGGATACCATCTATTTGTGCAATTTTCGTGTATCAGTGGACGGTGATTGGCTCTGCTTGAAGGAGCTTGATGATGTAGATTTGCAATTGCAAGATTCTCGTTCGAAACCTCCCGACACGGGGGCTATAACATCACCTACTGACCCCATGCATTATCTTATGGGTAGTGTTCTCTTGTGTTTATTTATTTCGTTACGCGTTCTTATTTTTTTAATATTGTTAAGAATACTTTTAATCTCGACTTTATTTAAATATAGAATACCTATTTTAAACAGTGATGACTGATTTTAAGTTTGATTTTATTTTTTTAGGTAAATGGTAAAATAAGCTAGAGGAAGACATAATAAAAGTAAATACCTATATATTATTATTTTTGGTACAGCACGAGATCCGGTCGTGATAGAGCGCAGTAACTTGGTGAATATATCAAAGCTGATTGTGAAGGAGCTGATTGAGCAGTCGCTGCGTTATGGCCGCATGTTGGATAGCGATCATCTGCCGTTGCAACACTTCTTTATCGTTCTCGAGCATGTTATGAGACATGGACTTAAGCCAAAAAAGGTAATTCTCATAACAATTGCTTGCGTCTACTTCTATACTTGAATGGCGTACGGGATTTAACCTTTCGATATGTTTTTTCAGGGTCTGCTTGGACCTAAAAAGGAGTTATGGGACATCTTACAGATGGTTGAGAAGTATGCGCCTGAAGCTCAAGATATTACTGCGAGTGTTAGAGATCTTCCTACTGTCAAGTAAGTGTCACATTTTAAAAAAATCCAATAAGCTAAAAGAAAAAATATACAGTGATTTGAATGTTTGGAGGGAAAATGTCGTATTAAGTAATATTAATACTACTCATTTATACTATTAATAATTATTTAATTTTGAATTTGTTTGAATTGTTCACAGGACAGCGATGGGTCGTGCCAGAGCTTGGTTGCGTCTTGCACTAATGCAGAAACGTTTAGCTGATTACATGAGAACATTGTTAGAGCATCGAGATGAGATGTTGGAGGACTTCTTTGAGCCTCATGCGTTAATGCTCAATGAGGAAGCGGTTATTATAACTGGCTTGCTTGTTGGACTTAATGTTGTTGATTGTAATTTGTGTGTTAAGGTACGTTCTTCTCCTATAACTAATCCCCTCTACTTTTAAGTGACCGAATCCCGTTTTTTATTTAACTTGGAAGCGACGGGTTGTAACAAGGTTCGTCTGCCCTGCCAATCTAAATTTTATGTACTGGTATCTATAAACGTTCACTCAAGTTTAATAAAGGACGGATTGTTGTCAGCGGACTAGTATAAAAAAGAAACAAAATATCATATTCAAATTTTATAAATGATCATTTGTTAGGAAGAAGATTTGGACAGCCAACAAGGAGTTATAGACTTCTCACTCTACTTAAGAGGAAGTAACATTTCCAATGACGCCAGTGCTAACCCCAATCCAGGCAACGAAACTAAGCAACGTCATATAAACACGATGCTCGACCAGAAGAATTATATTGAAGAACTTAACAGGCATCTCAAGTATGTTTTTACTTCCCAATAGAATTGGATTAAGAATTTGCACATTGTGTTTAATCCAAATAATTTAAAACATTTTTCTGATAATTCTATTTCGACTGTTATATGTTAGACTTAAGTTGTTAAATCAAGTTCACAAATAATCTCTGGACATCACTACAGATTACCACCAATAAATAAAAACTAATTTGTTCTACACAAACGTCTGTCTATTATAGAGAAAAATCTAATAATCATAAATCATTTGATAGGTTTCCAAAGAGAATTTACTTTGGACGCTATATTTAATATACTCAATTATACACTTATAGGATAAAGGTAATTTCATGCGTTTAAATCAAATTTTAGTGCAACGGTCGCGAATTTACAAGCAAAAGTTGAAGGGTTGACAACTACCAACGCGTTGATGAAGGAAGACCTCGCTATATCAAAGAACACGATGTTGCAACTCGTCGAAGAGAATAATCAGTTGAAGCATGCACTTGGTGAGTGTACAATTTAACATAAGCGAAGTAACACGAAAAATTAACAAGAACAATGAGAATAAAATAAACTGAATTACGTTTCAATATCAAAGTGCTCCGTTTAAATACCCATATCAACGTAATAACTAGTAAAAAGTATTTTAAGAAAACGAAATTTAGATTGATGTATTTTTTTTTTGTTCAATGTTGCCAGGATAAGATCGTTTTGTTTTTCTGTATTTAGTAGTAATATAAGAATGATTTTAAAATATGGGAATAGTTTTCGACGTTGCGGGCAACACCTAAACAACGCCTACCCGTTTCTTGCGCGTGCCATAAATGGCGGTTGTCCTATCGATTATAGGTATATGTAAAAACCTATTTATTTAAAATATCAAAAGTACTGTGAGCCCATGTGTGCTAGACAGAGAAAGTGACCAATATATCTCTGTTTCAATTGCAAATTTTAATAATATAAAGCAATCATATTTACATAAATAAAAGATATAATAAGATATAACTTATCAGTCACCGATACTAACACTTATCTTAAATAAAATACTTGAGTGCACAAGGAAAATATCTGTTGAAATTAAAATATATATACAAGTGGTAAGAGGTTCGAATCCCGGTCGTTATTATTAAAATATTATAAATAGGATATTATTTGTTTTGGGTCTGGGTGGCATATTTTTGTTTCTACCCAGTGCATCCTAGATTATGCAAAAAGTTTTTATGTACGTTTAAATCGGTTCAGTTATTTTACTGACAAAAAAAAGAAAGAATTCAACCATATAAAATATTTAATATCTTCAGTATAAAATATATGTTTAAAAAAAACAACATCAACAAATACGAGCTGACTCAACTATGCCATCATAAATTTGGCCTTGACCAGACAGTGAATGCTATTACACAATAAATGTACTAACGGACCATAACATTTTATTTTGTTGTAATACTTTTAACAAAAACAAAACACTGCTTGTTCAACCAGAGGTTCCCAACTCGCCTCTAAGCCACCGCTCCTTTAACGAGACGTAATTCCAACGCTGGGGGTTAAGTAATATGGTTCTATTATGTATTTGTTTGTGTAGTTGTTCATTTTAATTTTGTCTAATAATTACAATATTATAAGATACAGTGATTTGATTTATATAGGCATACTTTATATCTTTACCCAAAAATATTTTGAAATACTTGCTGAAATAACGATATGTCTGAAAACTTTTTTATTTTTAACCGTATATCTGACGCTTTTTGCTATTATTCCGTTGGCACCTCGTTGGGAACCTATGGTTTAGACGGTAATTTATATAATAATCATCTTCAATAATGTACAATATAATATCGCAGAATCATTAACTTAAGCGTGTAGGTGTTCAAGTTACGTTTGCAAAAAATATTTAATAGACAAATAAGCGAAAAACATCACTATGACTAGCCGGTGAAGGTCGGTATCGCATCGCGATAGACTTTAAAAGATAAGACAATGTAATAAGCATTGACTCACATTTTCGAACGTAGTACTTAGTATTCAAAACACCGTCGTATTGCGATCATTGACACGATTTATCCAAACAATAATATACGAAACTTTGATTAGTGTAAAATAATAATACCGCTGTAGTGTTGTCTGTAACTGGGTTTTAATATTTAGTAGCTGTCTTGAATTATTTCTAATAAATCATTACACTCCACAGTTTCCTATTTGATTTAAATTTAATTCAGTTAACCGTTACTCATGGGCAATGTTGTCACAAAAAGCGTGTCGCCGCCATTCCGATTTAGGAGTGAGTTTCCGAGTTCTTGACAATGAAGACGTGTAATTGTTGTGATTTATTCAACTTTGATATGTCATTTTTGTGTTTAGGTCAAGATATTGGTAAGGAGAGCAGGATGAAGATTACTGAAACGCATGATGAGGAGGTAAGTTTTTTCTATTTAAAAAAAATTATCGCGTATCGTATTATAGATATGGATCTGACTTTTCGAAATGCAAATCGTTTGAAATGTTGAATTATAATAAAGTAAATATAGTTAGTAAGCCGCATAAAGCATACTAAATTATGTCCGTGAATAACCACACATGTGTTTATTTATAACATATGAATACAGCGATAATATAACTTGAAATAAAGTCGTATGTTTATTGTTACATGATAGCTATTGATAAATATTTCAGGAGAGACGCAGTGTGAAAAGTACGACGTCAGATAAAGTGAGAACGGAAAGGGAAACTGAATTAATAAAAATGTTAGAGGAGGAACGAAAGAAAAGTAATGAAATGCAGAAGGAATTGGATTTACAGGTGATGCAATTTGATTGATTATTGTCATTTATATTGAATTTTAGTTTGTAAGAATTGTAAATAAGTTAGGATATCCTAAGTATCAGGGTAAGGACATCACAATCATAAAATGGTCCTTTATTTATGTGACTAAATATTTATTATGGCATTGAATCGAACACTCTCTATGTAATCACTGCATTACTAAGGCCATAAATATATCAACACGCCATGATTAACATTTCAGCTGAGAATTCTATTAACTAATGTTTTCAATTTATGAAATAATTATCCTCATTAATAAATTGTTTAATGAGTAAAACAAAACGTGTGTATATTATTTGTCGACAATTTAGTGGGAAATTCATATATTAAGGAATATAAAGAAACATTAGTGAATTTTTCATTGATTCTTATTTCAGATGTCATTGAAAGCTGAAATGGAAGTCGCGATGAAACTTCTAGAAAAGGACATACACGACAAACAGGACACAATAATATCACTAAGGAGGCAACTTGACGATATTAAACTTATTAATTTGGAAATGTATAAGAAATTGCAGGTGAGAAATATATTTATTCAACTCTCAAACCTGTCACAGTCGTTGCTTGTTATATTTATATTAATATAAATCATAATAAAACATATTACGATATTGTTGGGTGACAAATGTGGCAAAAATAGTCACATAATCACGATTATTAGTAGAGTCGATTGGTATTATAGTTCTTTTTTACTTTTAAATTAACTTGTGAATAAATTCGAAATATTTACTAAAGCGAAACGCAATTAATCACATAACTAAAAAGTTCAACTACACGAGGCTAGCAAACCTGCAATGCACGTAACTGACAAAAAGTTGTTCTTAAAACTTGAAATCCCAATTGTATCATAGTTAATAAATAAAAAAAAAAAAGCTGAATGGTTCTCTAAGGATAACTGTGATTATGTGATTTTTTTTATCGCGATAAAAGACTGGTTGCGCCTGTGACGATTGGCTTTACTAACCAATTATTACTAAACATATTTTAGTTTCAATAGTGATGTCACTATTGACATCTAGATGGCGCTATCTAATTCTATATCTCACATTTATTTTTAACAACAAATTACAATCCAATATTTCAGAGGTATCTTTAAAATAATATGTTTAGTAATATGACCAAAATATGCAAAAAAAAATAGTAAAATTTTAGTTAGGCTAGTATTATAAACCCAAATTATTAATATATATTGACTTTACCAAATGCCGCGCTTAATTGGAAAGGAATGCGAAACGGATCTGACACAGAAAGGCGAGATGGTCTCCAAACTTCAAGGAAAAGCAGAACAAATTGGCAAAATACTTAATAACCTCGAAAAATACAATCATTTCTTAGGACCTGATAATGATTTACTAAAAGCACTAAGGTCCCCAACTATTAATGAATCTCAGTTAGGCGATAAGTTAGAAAAGCTAAAAAAAGGTGAAAATTCACAAAAAAAATCTAAAGACGACGGTCCGCCGAATAAAAGACTCAACTTGCAGGAGATACCACCTTTTCGTAAACACAATGGCAATGATAAGAATATTGCTCATACTTCAAAATAACTATTGTCGAACATTTTTCCTAATCCTATTAAAATTAAGTGCGATTTTAACAATTGTTTCTAGATTCAATTAGATTATTGATTAGTGTTTTCTTAAATATTACATATAATTAGTTGTATTAATATGTCCTAAAAAGAAAACCATTCCTATAATTCCCAAAATCACAGACGTAAATTTGTATTATTACTTAGGACTTAGGAGTATAATTGCCTCATAATACTACTAACATAAGAGTTGACATGAAAAGGTGCAGTTACACGGGCAATTAAAATTGTGCTATATGGGGCAATTTTCTTCCGCTATACCACAATTGATTGGGAATTAAATAATTATTGCACCCGAAATAATCGCCCAAAAAATTGCCGCACCAGAAATAATTGCCCATGTAGCAGTGTCGTAATGCTATTGAAATAATATTGGCCTTGTTTTAGGAATGTGAAAGTTCCTTGAAACATAAAACTGAACTTATATCCAAATTGGAAGCAAAGACTGAGTCGATGGGCATCACTATACATCACCTCGATGACAAGTAGGTTTTCCTTTGGACCTGGAGGATTGTTGTAAATGTGGAAGAGTGCCTTTTTGCTAATTGCTTCACATTATAGTGCGCACTTAGATGCAGCCTCGCATTTGCCTTAAAACTCTTCCTGAAACGTGATATTGGCAAACCTTAACAAACTGGCAAATGATTGTCAACTCTAATGCGGTATATTTTTGTATGAAAGTGTTTTTTAAACGTTGTAAAAGTGTGAAGCTGTGTTTGCTTTCGCTTTTTGCTGTGGTTTTTGGAAAACTACTTTATTATTATAATATACAGTATTATTGTTATTGAAATTTGTTTTATGTTAAAATATTATTGTACTGGAATTTGAAGTTGAAAGTAAATTGAATGAAATATGAATCTCAAATTGTAATATTTACTATAATGTAATTATAGTTTGTTTATTTATTATGTATTATTTAAGATAATCAAGTTTTAAGCTATTTTAGCTATAATGGCTTTCTTAATGCAATTCATCAATTGTGTATTAATTTTGGAATAATGTTATTAATAAATTATAATTAATGAAGTTTTGTATTTTATTGAAATAACGACCACAGACTTTTGCTTTTTGTGACTAATTTTTTTTATTGTATAGGTTTGCCATTATCCATCCCCTTTTTTTATTTGCATGGTTGTCGAGTAAATTGTATAATTGGTGGTGGGTTAAAATAAGTATTGTATATTAATTTTTATTTTTTCTTTATTTGAAATCTATTCCTTTTATTATTGCGTTATGATCATTTTTATCTTCATTTTCTTTTTTCTTTTTCTTTTTTTTTTTGTTGCTGTTTTCCCTAATATAAGAATTGTTCTGTAGGCTGGTAATACTGACTGGCACATCAGTTGACTATAAAAATCTTTTTAAAATATACCATAACAAGATAATGACTTATAAAGGACATAAAAAATAACAACTATTATCTGCAAGCGAAGGAGCTAAAATAAATCAATATTTATGTGCTACATTCTATTTGAGATTTTGGATAGAAGTTTATTCACTGTCCGCTCACAGAAACCAGACCCAAGGTGCCGAGTTAACTTCTGTGGGTATACAAATACGTCTTAGAAAGAAAACTGAATTACGTAAATCACCCTATTCATTATGACTCGTTCGATTAGATTACAAGATGAAAAAGCAGGACGTAACAGTGAAGTCGAAGGTGCGCGTGCATTGGGCCAAAAAGTCGCTGCAGCGGAAACCAGGGTTGTGGCTGCCGAAGGTGATCTTAAAATTGAGCGAGAATGGCGGATATCGTTGCAGGTCAGTTTTCGATAATCTTGTCATAAGTAAAAGAAGACAAATGTACCTTTTTTATTTATTAATTTTAAAATTAGTTATATAAATCTTTTATGTGCTCAAAGCCTAGCGTTCTTTAACAGAAATGTACTCTAAGCAAGAATATGCAATATCTTCACCAGGTAATTTTACAAATAACAAAACTATTGTCTGTTCTATCTATAATTTGCAGGAGTCTATGGTACGAGATCGTGATAAAATATCAATGTTAACACAAGAAATAGAGTCACTGAAAGTTATTGCACAGGTAATAAATAAATATAATATTTTATAGGTGATATTATAAAAGTTTTCGGCGTTCAAACATTTTTTTCAAACGTTTTAAAACATCCCATTATTGTCCCGTAAAGAAATCTTTGTACCAATCTAAGTTTTAGTGGAAATTCTACCACTTTACTGAAACTAATGATGCTAGACTTTACTGTAAGAATAAGTTTTACTTGATTGCTTTGTGTATTGATTACAATGGAATAATACACTGTAATCAAAGAATATGCATTTAATGAAAAACCAATAGTTTTGCTTATTAGAAACAAACTAAATAGCATCGTATATTTCACAGAAGTATTTAGCGTTACAAGAAGAACAACACGTATTAAAGACACAATATTCAGAAGCCCAAAGAACATTGGAAGAGGTAGGAGCTACACTAAGCGAGAACAAGTTGCAATTAGCTGAATTGTTAGAGCGAGAGGCAAGCACCTCCACAGACGACACACCACCCTGGAGGAGTGATAAGGACGCAACAGCGTGTACTGCTTGTGCTAAAGAATTCACTTTGACTCGGAGGAAAGTGAGTATATTTATCTCTTTTTAAATTACTTTTTTTAATTTAATTACAAATCTGGTGTTTATAGTAAAATACTAAATGACCAAATTACTTATTTTAGTGTTCCAATAACTATGATTAATTTGATATAAACTTAGAAGCACTTATAATTTGTATTAATTTTTATTCTAGCACCACTGCCGACGTTGTGGACAAATTTTCTGCTCGGCATGTAGTGATAAATTTGTCGCGGTGCCCGGTGGACCAAAGCCTGTGCGGATGTGTGACGCATGCTATGCTGAAGTCAGGCTAGTTTAATGTTATTATATGAATTACTATTCTATGACTTACTATCTCGATTGAGATAAATATATACCATTATATTTAAACAGTCCAATAGAAGCTAAAATCATTGTAACTGTCATTCTATGTTACATTTGTTCTTTATAATTATATGAATAAAACGACAGAGAAGTGTGAAAGGGATAAGCATGTCAATTTGTTTTCATACGTCCTTTCTCATCGAAGTCTAGTCTAGTTTAAATGCTGACTACATTAAAAAATATGGGCACACTTTTAGGTACAGATATAATAAAAAAATGTTATGTTTTTATTAACCGGTGTTTTACGAGGTTTAGACGTAAGATACAGAATTATCAGTCGTAGAATTAATTAAATTTAGTATGGTGGCCGACAGTTGTTTTTTTAAACTTTAGTCGTGTATAGAACAAAAAAAAATGTGCATGAAATGTTTTACAATTATATATTTGTTTCTGTTCTTTTTTTATTCAATTTTAATGTAGATAATAAAAATTGTATTTTATTATAAACTATTGACCATTAAATAATGCCTAAGATATAAATATAAGAGTTTTTATAGTTAACACTCTTAAACATAACATCCGTAATGTGACCTAGTCGCGGTTCGAGATCAGCTTGGATATAGCACAAAAGAAGTTTTGCCCAGTCGATGTCACCCACATTGTTTTTATTATGGCTATTTTTATTATGTATAATTAGTTAGGGATATGGTTGATGTTTTGATTTTTATTTAAGTACCTGATAGTTAATTTAAATATTGTATTGAAGACTGTATTCATAGATATTGTTATTTATTGTGCATTTTATTTTGCTTCTTTAAATTGAATTATTACGTCATATATTATTATTATTATTAACAGAGGGGAAGATTGAGATAAACTTATATATACTATAAAAAATGTTTCTTTCTAAAATCGATTATTATGTTGGCCTAACTAACGCCATGTTCTCATTAGACTATAATCAATGTTTAGTTTTTATTGTGTAGAGCAATTTATTACGGTGTAATTGATCCCTAAACACTTCCTATCATAGCATGTTATTCAATTTTAAAGGTGCTCGATGTATATATTTGATAATGATATAAGAAAATGTATAAATATGAAATAAAACAAAATGTTACAGAGTTTTTTATTAGTTTTATTTTTTTCATTAGTCATCATTGTGTCATGTAGTCTAATATTTGTTTCATTGCAACTGGATTGTCTTCTGGAACCTAAGAAAAAATATTAATATAAAAAGTATTCTAAATAAATTCAAAGACGAAATTTTGGGAATTTCAATAATAGATAAATAATTGCATTGAAATAAAATCAATGAATTTAAATTACACGCAGAGATACGCTATATTTTAACGAAAATACGTGGGTTGATAGTTCAATCTTAATAATGTCCTTTAACATTATCCTCCTAATTTGAAAGTCCCTTAATTTTATTCATACTGAAGAGTTTGGTGTACCTATCTAAAGTTATCATGTTATATTTGCTTACCCAATGACCAGATCCGAAGACCCACCAAAAACTAAATTGTCTTGCAGTTTTATAAAAGCCGTTCCTCACGCCAATTATAGGCATCCTGCGGGAATTCCTGAATTCTTCTGCCCCATTCCAGTTCAGTTTGCTTGCCCAATTTGATGCTCCTATAAAGATTAATCATTCGTGTTGAACGAACTTTTTCTTGTAGTTAATTTTAATAAACTGGAGAATCTATTAAGAGTGACAAGCAGACTGATGATTGTAATTATCTTAATGTGTATGCCACGAACGGCTCGCGTGACTAGCACGTGGTGCGTAATTCAGTTTGAACATAAAACCTATTAGATATTTTAAAGTTGAATTAAATATGAGATGTTGATAAGTAGTAACAACTTTGTTCCTTATATGGTGTCTAGTATATTGAACTCAATGTTTGAGAGAGTTTAATATTTCGAGTAAACTTTGACGATTTATTAAGGCCTGAATAATATAAAAAGTTTATTTACCTGCAACTGGAGTAATGACGTCTAAGTTGCCGTTATATACAACAATCTTAATTTTAGTTTCATTTAATAACATTTCCACTAAAAACAAAAGTAAACCAGTCAATGTTTTTAAAACTAAAACGTAATTAAGACGTTTAACATTGAAGAACTTACAAAACTTAGTAGAAGGCACCAAAAAGCTTTCGTTTAGTCTACTATAAACGTCATCCGATAAATAGTTCCAGTTAATACTCTGATTTACGACATTCGCAAGAGTCGGTTTCACATATCTATTGATTTTATAAGAAAGGTTTTCTAAGTCTGATATGGGGCTGTTCTTATTTATATTATATAAGTTTATATTTTCACTTTCCTTTGTTAAAATATCAAATAATTCCATATCTATTTTACCAGCATTAACGAAATCTTTTTTATCGATGTGTTCTATTAGTTTTTTTACTAGATTTCTGGTTACGAGATAGGCTGGTTTATCAATCGCTCCCTGAAAAATTATTATTCAGTAATAAAATATATTCCAACCGGAGATAGAACCCAGAATCTTTATGAAGAGAATGGTGCTCACTGATACATTCATTACTTACCAAATTATATAAATATTGTGGATATATTAATGAGCTTTCCTTTGGGCTTACCCAACCACTACCTATGCCGATTCCTTTAAAGTTCATTTTTAGCTTTCCTCTTTTGATGGCCTAAAATAACCAAAATTACAAATCTACACATTTATTACGTGAGTGTACCGGTCAATTAAAGTCCTGTCTGCCCCATTCGGAGACATTTAAAGACTATAATCAAATCACAAACCAAATTCAAATGACAACCCAACCGTGGCGCGATCTTGCCTCCATAACTCTGTCCAAATATGTAAGTAGGAGTTTCGTAAAACTGCTTATGCCTTTTTAGAAACATTTTAATGGCACGTGATAGGTCAGTTGCTGCAACCAAAATTTATATTATCTTAATATTGCCAATTTTACTATAATTTCACCTGCTCAATATTGCCTAGAAATACTGTGTAGACACGATTACCAAACATTGCTTAATCAATTTAAGTTACTGAAGATGGTAATACCTTCCTTCTTTATCGGCATCAACAAGAAGGCACACGATATCAAAAAAATATCAGGTTTATTATTTTTCATTATTATCAACTCACCAATTTCACGATCAGTTTTTACATATAAAGTATTATTCGTTACATAACTAAATCCCGTCCCTACAGGGTGATCTATGAGTAACACATTCTTGCCTTTTACCTGAAAATGTAATTGCTTCTTTAATAAAAAATTAAGGTTAATGAATTGCATACATTGCGTGTAGGTTGATTGCATATTATCGCGTCATTACAAAACAATATTATGCATTCGAACGATACAATTGATTAATTAAACCGATTAAATATTTACATATTTAATCAATCTAACAATTAACCTACTTTATTAAATTTTAACAGAACCAAGTGAACAATCAAGTTGGCTCACCCACGTATGTGATCTCGGCTTCATTTCCATATTGAAAGGTCCGATTTCTGCAAAGTTCCCTACTCCAGACGCAGCTAAACCCGGTCCTCCTTGAATCCATATTATCAGAGGCTTCGTGTTGGCTTGGTTTGCTGTACCGTCTGCGTAATATAGCCAGTAGAAAATATACGCGCCTGGTCGTACTTGGACATAACCCTGCTCGCTTTTCCATGGTTGTCTATGCAGAGCTTCTAAATATGGATTGAGTTCTAAAATATGTTATTAATTATATTAATATAGTTTTTATTTGTATTTTTTTTAAATTACATTGATTACTCTTAATAAAGAATTTAAAAAGAGTGTACTCTCTAAACTTAAAACGAAAGTGATTATAATTTCCTGGAACCGACAAATTTTAAGCTACTCAACAATTTCTAAAAGTAAATCATAAAATTCCAAGTGTCAAAAATTCTTCTTTTAATTTTAATTATTTTAATTTAATTTGATGTAATATGAAAATACAATACCTCCATAAATCTGAATCACAGCACCAAATAGTACGAAAGCCACGAACACCGTTTTATACATGATCGTCACAGGAAACCTATATGATGTGCCCACTTGCGTCCTCCCATTCGTAGCACTGCGCACACAAATGATATCATCCTGTTCTTCTCAATTAAACTATTAATGAAATAATTTACTAAAATACAATTATCACGTGCCTCTATAAATATTACAGGGATTACTTATGAGCAGTTACGAATTTGTTTTATAATCATCAATTAATTGCCAGCATAGTGAAGACATTGCCTGCAGACATTTTTCTGCTGTCTGTGAGGTCTTCGCCCATGAACTAAGCAACTTTGCATCAAAGAAGGGCTTATTAAAGTTTTTTTTTTTCATTATTATATTTTTTTTTACTCACATAATTTTTAATCGATTGTATTATGTCAGAATAAAACATTAATAATAATAATAAATATTTATTTAAAAAATAAATCTACAAAAGAACCAACTACACTATTATTATTATAATATAAATCTCTGAGTCGTGTTCTCCTCGTGGTTTGATAGTAATTAGGTCTCAGTGTCGTGTTGGGATACGGGACTGTGATTGGTCTGTAAGTAGTAGGAGGAGATGGCGGTGGTCTCACTGGCCTGACTGGCACCCCCACAATCTGTCCCACTTGACCACCAACTACTCCTGGACGATAATTAACTGGAGACTCATCATTGACTTGATATTCATGCACAGGTTTTACTGCATCTGTAATTTATTAACTCATTTTATTATTGTAATTTTCATTTTAGAGTGCACTGGCTCTGTGGTAGCAGCTGCTTGGTGAAATAGATTTAAAGTCACACTCGCCTGACGGATATTGTTGATAAGGTGGTCTGTATGGATTATTTGCAAAATATCCTCCATTTGGCGGTCGTTGTTGGGGATACGTTGGAAGTGGTGGTCGAACAGGTGGCCTGGGCCTCGGAGGGGGCCTCGATTGTGGAGGTCTCATGTCGTATGGGGGTCTCGAATTTACAGGTGGTCTAAACCCTTGTTGTTGGGGCTCCAATGATATCTGAGGCTTGTTACCAAGCCAATTAAAGAACAATTTGTTTTGTGGATGATCCCGTTGCTGAACGTTATTAACTGTAACTAATCATAATTAAAATTAAATTTATGGCCCATTCCAACTTAACCTATTCTTAAACAACATTTTAAAGTTTACTCAAAATTTGAGAAAGACTCAAATATTATAAATGTTATAAAAAAGAACTTACGAGAACTTAAGTCATTTTCATCGTAATCTTCTATTTCGCCGCAATCGTCTGGATCGTCTTCCTGCGGTTGTTCTTGAAGATTCGATGCACCTCCTCCATAACCCACATTATTGTCACCAAATAACTCAAATAAATGTCCAAGAGTTCTCGGTTTATATGTATTAATTATTCGTCTATGAGGTGCTATTTTATTTGATGGACAACGTTTCGGCTGTATTGTTATCCCATCGTCAATTTTAAATGCTAGAACGAATAACTGAAATCATTATTTAATATTATTTAGCGTTTTTTTTTCTATTGTATCCTCTTATACGCTTGATAATTGCTAACAAAAAGTAAATAAAATAAATTCCTTCAAAAAATGCGGTAATGAATAAATGAAGAATATTCTTTAATAATTATCAACGAATATTTTTAAAGAACGTAAAAACGTTTAAATCTACGTAGTTGACGATTTTTTTGTAACATTTACATACTATGGAATCACATACCAATATATAAACAAGGACGTTTGATTTTAACATTATTGTTTTTGTTTATTTTTAAATAAATAAGTGTTACTTTTGAATGCTCAGTCGTTACTGATTGTCGAATGCATTTGTTCAATACGAGCCGCTTCCATTCCACTACTCCGCTGCACCCACACAATCGCAACACGAATTGTGAGAAATCATGGCCATTGACCGCACCATATAAGTTCAAAGTCGTTTATATAATTTGCCACTTTTTACGCAGGTATTGCCTACACATGAGATGCAGTAAACTCGCCTGCCTATACCTGTCTAAAATATTTATTGCATGTTACATTATAACACAAAAATGTCAGAACAATCAGCAATTTAACGATGCGACGCGACGTCCTGTTAGTGTACAGCTATTAATAACTATTAGCAAAGGTAGAAAAAATGTAATAGATAATTATAAATACGTTATTGAATTAATAATACGTTGATTGTCAAGTCTTTTGAAAAAAAACATTAAATATTCAATTTTATAATTTATTTTTAAATCCAATAGTAAAGTTGAAGCATCAACCGCTCGTTCACATACATATTGTTGTTTTGATGTAATTGGTGTTCCCCACAATATAGCGTAATGTCGGTCGCACAATTTGTTTAGCAATGCATTAATATCCTTAAACGGCGAATCTGACACCGATGAGTAACACCGTTATTGTACTAGTTGTGCATACATTATTATATTACTAAACTGATGCGATTTGGTTTTATATCATTGGCAATAATTTAATATGTAATTTTTTATCACTTGGTTATTGGAACAAGACATAGAGGTTGTGTTTATTAAGCCGCGTCTCCTGCGCGTTTCTTCGAAACATTACACAAAAACATTGAAACATTGAACCACGGAAAACAAAAAACATTGTGTACGAATACAAAAATGTGTATGGCCACGCCCCAATGTTTCGATGTTTTTGTCTAATGTTTAAAAAACACTAGGAGACGCGGCTTTAGATAAGAGTAGACGCGAAAAATTTAAAATAAATTACCTATGATAATATAACAAAAAAAATATTTCAATATTATTAGGAAATACAATGGACAGCGGAAAATCATTTACACTTTCGATAATAGTTTGAGATTGCAAAATTATCACTTTTAAAAAAATGACCAAGTATTCAAATTAAAAGAAGCTACGGCTTAGGATGCCCTTTAACCCACTCGAGTCAAGATAAAAATACACGATACGATAACGCATAGGTATTGTTTATTCAGATGATAAAAAACATAACGCACGTAAGTATAATTATCCGTTATTGCTTTATTTTCATAATATTTCGTAAGCACTATTTAAGCAAAATTACAATGAAGCTTTTAAAAAATAATATAGTATTAAATAGGTGCTTTTGGAAAAAAATGAAACAAAAATAACCGTCTAAGTAAGTTTATTTGGACATGTGCTTCACCACAAATACTCGTAGTACATAAGACAAGAAATCACAGAAAGATCTTAAAATATTTAAAATGCACAAACATCTACGACTTAATACATAAAAACTAGGTAATATTAATTTATTAAAAATATTAAAACATTTAAAGAGATCTATAGTTGACAAACTACATTTTTTATAATAACAATTTCACTTGAGCCCACTTTTATGCGGTAGACATTACATTGTATTTTTGAGACGAAGGAAACTGATATTAGGTAGAAATTGTATGTCAACAGTGACTTAACATTTGAATAATGTAAATGGAATAGAATTAAAGATGTAAAAAAAAAAATTATTTTATTTAATAACGGAGCCCTTTATGTTAGGTTATCTCTCTATTGAAAACTGTATACACCACAGAACTATGTTTAGGAGGTAAGTACGATTGGCTTCTCCAAATCCCCTCCTCCCCCATTTCTATGTATTTGCTCTCCGTCACGAGTATCTCTTTGAAGTCCCTTCGTCCCCCGCACGCGCATTCGAGGTAACCTAAGTATATATATTGAGAAGAATGCACTAAATCTAAAACTCGCAGAATAATTCAAAAAATTAATAAACAATTTTATTACTAAAAAAGTTTAAAATAGCCTCTATAACTAAATTGGCAGTAATTTCTAAATTTAAACACGTACTGACTAGAATATACTCTTATAAGAACAATAATAAATTGGAAAACGAACTACCAAGTAATTTAAACTTCTGGTTGAAAGATGACAGTTTCATTGACTATAACGTCATCATTTGACCAGCAACTACGAGAGCATGTAAATATCAACACCGAAAGGAAGTGTAAGTGCGAGAGAGGCCGCGATATTTTATCTTGTGGCAATGTCAATGCGTGTGAGAAGGATGGCAACAGTTGCAATTCACATATGAGACTGGAGCCACAACGAACGCAGATACCGGGAATGTTCGGTGCTTCTGGACTGCTCGGATTTGATAATGGTGCTCCTAGTAGTGGAGGCTCTTCACGCGTGTACCTTTAACCATAGATATAACATATAAAAATATGTTAAATATTTCTTAATACTAGAATCGGGATGGATATGCAACCGCGTGAGCCATCGCCATTTCTGTAAGTAGGTGGACTTTTCCATCTGCCTAATGTTAAATTGTAGCACAAAAGTGTTAATCCTTAAGCATTTATGCAAATTACAAACTTAATTAATACCTAATTTAATTACCTAAGTATTTGGCCGGGATGTTCTCGCAATCTGCATAAGAATGCATGAAACAGTGCATCTCCATGCAATGGTGCCGCTGACTCATAAGTCTCTTCATCGGCCCCTCCTGCTGCACCATGTACCGCTTCGGGAGATGACAATTCCAGCTCTACAAGTAATCATTTAACTCCAATTATTACAACTTTGCTATGTATTTGTGATAATATGGTGTAGACCATAACACTTAGTATGATACTTCAATAATAATATATTCAAAAACAAAAAAGATTATTTAACATATGATTCTCTTTTCTTGAACTTTAACATGAAATTATGGTTTCATTTTGCAATTGCATCATAATCTGGTTATAAAATACGAAAGTAAAAGGATATACAGTTTCTAGAAAGAATTTGGTAAAAATAAGAGTGGTAGCCAGATGTAAGAGAATTATTATTGTCCCAGTCAGCCACCCACAGCAATTTTTAATCTGGTGAAACAATGGAATAAAAAATAATGAGATATTTTGCGTACCATTTTCCCTCTTATATTTATTAATAAGTTCATTAACATTGTCATTGCCGTAGTTAGCTCTTGGTTGCCTTATTTCCTCTTCGACATAGATATATTTTGGCACAAATTGTAGTGGTTCTTTCAACAGATGGTTTCTTAATTCCACTGGTAATTCGGCCGCCTGTAATTTAATTTAGTTTAATAAATCTTATATTAGATAAATTAATAAATATTATACAGTTTATAATCACTTTTTTAATTTCAGTCCCTCGTTTCTCAGGGTCACATAAAATCTTTTAATTTACATTACTTTTATGACTCTACCAATAGGTTGCTAAAAAAATAATCAATAATATCAGTTATTATAGGAAAATTCTGAATTCTGTGACAGAAAAAACCTTTATCATAATTATGCATTGAATTTTTAATAAGACTCCATTATTTATCATGAAAAATTCTGAAAACTTGTTTTTTTATGTTGTTGAAAGGATACAGAATTAAATAACTGCTATTAGTATGGAAGAGAGCATATCATACCTCAGCCAAAATAGCCTGTAAATCTGTTCCAGCATTGGTAGGTGTGTCCACACACACAAGATCTGGTTCATCACCTCCCTCTAACTCGGCTGCAGCTACAGGAGGCGCAATGGCACCTACTGCACCTGTTAAACAAAATAATTAAAATAACAGATAAACATTCTACATCTTCTAATTCTAAAGATAATTTACCTTGTACAGGCGACATATTAGCATTATGTGCATCATAGACTTGCAGATTGCCAAGAGCTCCTTCAACACATTCCATTTCAAGTGAGTTACTTTCATCATCATCAGACAATCTAAAACAATAATAAAGTATTTAACACAAATAACTTTAACATGCCAGATATTCTTCTATTAGATACTGTGGAACCTAACAGTTTTTTTTACATTTTATTTTTAGCTTTCATCATATCATATTAATTATTTCCATATTTTCATAAGTAGCAAGGCCTACAGCAATTGATATCACACATTAGTTTTATCAGGAAATAAACTTCATCAACACAGATAAGTACAGGAAAAGTGTTCAAAATGTACCAAAACTATATTCAAAATAATCTCAAAGTATACTTCTTGTTTAATACCAGAGGCGGCTTTACCTATTGTGCAGGGTGTGCAGTGCACACGGCCGCAGTTCTGTTAGGGGTGCCGAGTTACTCTACACAATAATTGCTTTTGTTTTAATATGAAATCAAGTTTAAAAAGATTTTGATCACTAGAGGGTGGCAGGGTATTGACTGCACATAAGCGCCACATGGGCTAGAGCCTCTGTTTAATACTGTTTTCATAATTGAAATGTCTAATTCAAATATTTAGTTAATTTAATATAAAATGATGCATAATTTACTTCTGTCCACAATTAACATTGTCCACATCAAAAGTGTTTCCATTCACCGAATCACCATTATCATCCCATTGATCAGCATCACTACACCAAGATAAATTTTCGGGAGGGATCGCAACCACGGTGGGTGTTAGCTCCTTAGTATCAGCTTGAAATTGACTCCTAATGCATGCCCAACTGAATAAACAAATATGTTTAAATAATTCACATTAATATAAAGATGCTCATTCCTTCAATTGTCATTGCGTAACTGCACATACCTTTCAGATTGTATCCAACAATTTGGGTTAACGCAAGCAAACACATAAAGCGTTCGATGATAGGGTGAATTATCCAGCGGAGCATAACATTGTAAAATTTGTAGCCTGTGAAGCCCACACAACGGGCATTTCGATTGAAAATTAATTTTCTCTGCGGGCCAGTCCTACAAGTTATTAAAACTATCATAAATGTGTTAATGAAATTACAAAATATATTAATCATTTGTAATATATACCGGATGACCACCAATTTTATTGACACTGTAATTTATTAGAGCTTGATTTTTATTATTTATTATTTCATCTTCGTATCCTAAATATATTTTACCACGTGCATTTGCCATATCGCCACTACTAATGCCGACGGTAAACTACTTTCGATAAACTCATAGCAGTCAGCAGATAGGATAAAGACAATTGGATTCTATGAAAACTAGACGAAACGTGAACAAGAAATAAGAAGCGTTTACACGAGTTATCTGTGGCGCAGCCCCGCCGTTGCACTGTACAATAAAAAATAAAATGTTTATTACACGAAGAAAGAAGTCCATCATTCTCTACAGCATATTACAAGTGTATTTTTAAAAAAGATGTGAGCTAGTACACAAAATTGTACAAGAGGCTATGAATAATAATGTTTTCCTTTTTCAATGAAAAGCGTCATACGCGTACCAACTCCAAAGCACTCAAGAAATGAAAAAAAACAACCATAGATTATCATAGACAAAATAAAATGACAAAGGAAAAACGAGCTTGCTCGAAGATTCATCGCGTGTTCCGGTTCCATTAGTTTGCGATAGCGTTTTGTTTGTTCAATAATCTAGTGCATCTTTGAATTGAAGCTTTAATTTTAACATAATAATGTCTAGTGAAACTGCAGTACCACCTCCAGTGCTATGGGCGCAAAGGAAAGATCATGTTTATGTCACGATCGGCATAGAATGTAAAACGCCGAATATAAAAATAGAAAAGGATTCTATATATTTCCAAGGGGTTAATGCACAAGATAGTAAAGTTCATGAGGTGACTATCTCCTTGTATTCTTCAATAGATCCGAAAAACAGCACCTACGATAGTAAGGGGCGGTGCATACAGATGGTGCTTTCCAAAGAAAATATGGATGCGCCGTACTGGCCGTCATTAACGAGTGACAAGAAGAAACCACATTACCTGAAGATTGATTTTAATAAGTGGCGAGACGAAGATGAGGAAGACGATAAAGCAGCGGACGTCGATCTAGGAGAACTGCTAAAAAACTTCGGCAACCGACCAGAGCCTAACGACGTATCCTTGGACGATCTCGAGAGTGACTCGGACGACGAAAACCTCCCAGATCTAGAATAATACATTGCTTAGTATTTATACTTTTTTTATCATTGTCCACATGTATTTTATTTCGTGCAGTCCATTAAATTAAAGTCACTGATTTCTTGTTTTATTTCATGTTTACCCTGAATGTTAGATTGCTCCCAATTTTCTCAGGTGTTGTTTGTTTTTCCTGCCTCGTATAAGGAATTGCGACTTCATTTCGGCCAGGGAGAGTTATCAAACAAGCTGTTGATAGGAAATTAATAAAAGCCAGTAACACGATAAAAAAACTTTATTTCCAAAACAAATTTAATTTCATATTATTTTTCATTAATTGTAATGTTTGCATTGAATAAATGAAACAGTTGACCATGCCTTTTTAAATTCATAGTAATTGTGATGCAATAAATCAGTCTATTCAAACTCTCACATTTGAGAATGTAGGCAGCGCCCTGTCCTGGAACAAATATAGGAGCACCAAAACTTTGGCAGTCTAACATAAAGTACGTCTGATCATTTGTTGAATGTGAGGCCACTCTACCAAAAGCCAAGTTCTTGCTTGCACTCACTAAAATGCCTAAATCGTTCTTTTCAAAAAAGTACACCAAAGCTTTACTCAGATTAAACCGATCAGGATAAATATTGTACATAAAACCAAATATAACTTTTTCGAATTTAAAATTGTATGAATATGGGTACTCGTCAAATTTACCATCGACATCATTGGGCGTCAGTTCAACATTCGTCTTTCCCTGTATCTTAGAATAACTACTTTTATAAAATTTATCCCCAGCTATGACTATTCCATCTAATAAGTTACTTGTCCAAGCACCCAACTCACAAGTCTCAGTTGTTGCAAGCGCCACAGCATAAACATGCAAATATTGTTTCCCTCTTTGCACATCAGCAAACCTGGAATCTCTCGGATGAACTGAACCCCAAAGAGAGAATAGGTCTCCTGGGAATTCAATATCCCAATCCTTCCACATTGACTGAGGTAGTTTTCGTTCGAAGCCGACATCGTTAACAGGTGTCATTCTGGACCAAGGTACTTCTTCTATGCTCAACCAATACATCTTCTCGTCGACAGTGGGATGTATCCGTCTACTCTTCATATATGGCATGTTTGGATTCTTCTCAGGTTTAAACAGAGGACTAAGCCTGTATGTTATTGCGAAATTTCGTGGAGCATTTTTTATTGAAGTTAATTCAAATGTATAGAATTCTGGTGAGTTTATATCCTTGGAAATAGTTTTTTTAAGTCTGAGAATAAGTGTGTTCATGCATCTATATAGGGTCCATGAAGCTTTGTCTCCAGGTCGTGGTTCTACTTCTGATGTCTTATCCGAGACTAGTTCCTGTTGCTCTTCATTAAACTTTACAGAAGGATAAGGATCAAAAAGGTGATAGAAACCATCAACCTGACAAATAACCATGCTGGCCTGAGGAAACCGTATAATAACATATCTTAGCCTCTTCAAAACGGCATTCAAGTATTGTTCTAATGTTTTGTCACGATTTTCATTGACAACCAATAACCTTTTTATATTAACATCAATAAACTTGCCGTCCAAGATTATATTTTTAATAACTCTTTTTTCACAAACGTTGGTATTTTTAGCTTTATTGAAGATTTCTATACCTTTTTCGACCACAGTATCGACCATGACGTGATCCCAAGTTCTTATAGGATGCATGGTCGCCATTAGCATAGCTATTAGACTAATGAAATGGCACGCCTTTACATCTGAGGACCCAAAACCTCCCCCAAAGGAACGCAGTGCTGTCGTACCTTCTATTCTATAAGCCCCATCGATGAGTCGATATCTATACTGTGGAAGTTGTGTTGAACTTTGCGATTCGTCTGCATCATCAATTGACGCAATTTTATCATCAACAACAGTCATTGTAGATTTCTTAGACTTCGGCCTACCAGTTTCATAACTATAGTCTTCTGGTAGCTTCAGCCTTGCCTCCTTGCAGAGGTTTCGCACCACAACGCGGCTTAATATAAATTGCTGATCATCAATTGGTCCATCTTTATTGTATACTATTCTGTAAAAAAATATATAAAATTCATTTAAATAACGCTTACTTATAGCGTGGGTCTATTATAAACTCACCTGTTAGCAAGATCATGCAATCTTGTAAAACGCATAAAAGCAGGTTTCCCTTTACTACAATTGCTGCAAGTGCAATGCCTTATTCCCAATCCATTGCAGTGTGATCCGTCATACAAATAATATAGTCCATTCTTTATAAATACAGCACAACTATAATTGGATGTCGTGATCATTCCTCTATCGTGACATTGGAAAAATTTGCGCTCAAGTATATCTTCTAATCTCCATGTGGGACCTTCTCCTATGACATCAATATTTGCTTGATATGCCTTAAAATATAATTACAGAAGTAAATTATTAAAAATAAGAATAGTAAACAGACTGATGGTGGTTATAAGCACAGCATGCCTTAGCTTAGAATAGCTGGTATATTCATCTCGTCAAGCCGGCATAGTGGATGCGACTGTTGCACATAAACATCTGCCTGTGATAGTAATTATTAGATTATTCAAAATTAGTATAAAAGCTTGGTACCTGTTTACCAAGAGCAATATAAGGTATAATATGAATTGGTGCCAATTGAAATTTCTGTTGTTTATTTTGATACAATTTTCTCGCGGCATCTTGCACAAAATTGACAATACCCGGCGTCCACGTATTTATTGAATACTTATACGATGTAATGATTGCCATAATTGCTGTGAATGGCAAAACATCGGACGCTTCGTGCTCTAAAACAGGTGAACTGCCTCTTATGATTTGAGTACCATCAAGTACTTCTTTGAAATTGCTTGGTTTTTTTAACTCATATTCGGCGCTTGTCATGACATCTGTCTCAACGAGCGGTTGTGATATTTTTCGACGCTGTTGTCGTAATTTATGTCGCACTCGAGCATCTTCCGTAAGTAAAACCCTACGGTCAACACGTACGAATTCCATAGCCGGTATTTCTTCTTCGACTTCCGTCGTTGGTTCAGGTGGCGCCGGTGGTGGTATTGCAAGCTGAGAAATAAATGTTAATCCTATAATAAGTACGTCAAATTGAATCTTCTACTATATATTTATTTCAGTTAAACGGTTAAGCTTACCTGTGGCTCGTCCTCTTGAGGTGTCGGCGGAGGGGGTGATATAGGGGGAGGTAAATCTATAGCTTTATTTTTCGCTTCTTCTTCTAAACGCTTTCTCTCTTCCTCTCTTCTTTGTCTTGCTAATTCTTCTTCCTCTCCCAATTCCTAAATAATTTTGCTATGAATATTTTTGTTTTTTTTCATATATAGTATTAAAAATTACGAGTCATTGATACATTGTATTATTAATAGTGCTTTGTGTGACTTTGCAAATAATTATAAGTAAAATAAGAAAAACAATCTCACCTCTTCTTCTGCATCTTCAGGTACCTTAAAGTTAAAAAAAACATATATAATGTTGAACGTAATATGTTACAATTTTATTTATATTTTTTGTGTAATGAAGAGTTTTTATTAGTATTATTGGATCTTAGTGGAGTAGTAGCTAGCGTTCCAATCTGTTGCGTAAAAGTAGATATTCGCTTCGTATTTTCGATCCCCCATAGTTGGGATAAGGGCCATTATATGTACATCAATATATATATTAGTTTACATATTACCGGCGCCGGTGGAGGTTCAGGCTCGGGTTCCGGTTCGGGCTCTGGGTCCAAATCGGGTTGTTCGGTTGACTTATCACGAGGCTTCGGCCATGGTGGTACTATCTGTGTTACGGAGACTGTAGGAGAGTCCAAATTCACTAAAAAAAATAATACATTAATTGGTATCATTTACTTAGATTTATGTTCTGAAAACAAACAAAATATAAAATTCGGTAATTAAAACCTGAATATGATTTCAAACTACAATATATTAATAATTTTTAAATAATGTATCCCATAAAAGCTACTCTTATGTAGAGATGGGTAAGCGTGTCCGAAAATTCATCCTTAAATAGATTTTGTTGGTTTTATTATGGTAATTAAGACAAGTATCTACCCAATTTATCTTCAATTTTTTCAGCTTCTGGTTTTTTATATCGCAGAGGTATTGGAGGTAAATAATCTTCCTGTATACTATCCACAAGGGACACTATGTCACCCATGTGCTCTTCGTCAGGTTGTCCTGGCTAAAAGGTAATATTATTATTGTTATCGCCCACTTCGATAGATTTACGCTCAAGTTTGCCTTAAGTTGGCATACTTACTACTAAAGGCTTTTCAATAGCTTCCGCTGTTCTTGCTGGTAGAATATCATGTATATCATAGTCACCTCGACCTTTGCCCTCTGGCAATACTGTCCTTTTCACCTTTTTACTATGAGCTGGTAATTCGTCATCACTTAAAGAACATCGAATGTGAGACTGAAAATTATAAGCACAAATATATATTATGCGTTTTACTATTTTGAGTGATTTCATATTAAAATTATTATAACCCATATCTTACAGACTCATCCTTCTTTTTCAACTTTAATACTTTGAAAGCATGTATGCAGAACTGCGTTGTAACAGGCAAATACTCCCAATTCTTTTCCAAAGAAGTCGCCATAGCTTCCGGGTTCAATAACATCAGCACACAAGCTTTCCCACCCTGGGTCGTCGTAAGGCCATCCGAAGTTCTCGGGTATGGATCAAATAAATAAAACATATCTTTTTGCTTCCAAATTCCCAAAGAAAAGTTATTAAATTGCAATATTCCACTATTATATTCCTTGCTAAAAAAGTCCTTCAACCCAGTTCTAATATTTAGGAGACATTCTTTAGTTGTAAACAGCTGTCCTTTAGTTCTTTCCCTATAAATTATAATTTCACTCGCATAAGGCCCTATTATTATTTCATTAGGGATATTGTCAACCACCATATCTGTCATAACTTTTGGGTTGCTACAGTCCACATATAACTTATTCCCCAACCTTAGAATTTTGTCTAACGTCTTGGTATGCCACGTATTGGGCGGGGATATCTTCGCATACGTCATAGCCATAACTGCTATTGGTAGAGCTTGACGGAATTTTGCATCTTCAAAGCACCTATCACCCAAATGCATATTAGCATTAACGATAGCGCAGTTTTCGTTTAAAATTCTGTAACCCATCATAGCTTTCTCAGCTTGTGTCAATTCTTTGTCAGACTCTAGATCGTCATCTTCCTGTTCGTTAATCATTTTGAGACATTTGACAGGCGCCAAAACAAATTTCTGATCCTCGAGTATGCTTCTAGCTAATAGTACTTCTGCGACCGATTCCACATCTTTCACGTTTATAAGAGCAGCTGCTCCAGTTGTGAAATTAGAATAACCTCGAGTATCTCTTCCCGCTGGATCAAAAATATAGTAACATACTTTATCTTTCCATATTACTACTTTTAAAACCCTGCAATTGAATCATATTTCAATTTTAATTGTAAACAAAAAAGAAACAGTTGAATTTGGTTTAAAAAACCAACACAATAAAGATTTCAGTTTCTAATGTGAAATAATCCTGAAAAGTGTGGGGATCTGACAATAATGAATTCATTTACTACAAAAGCTAATGTAAATTTTAATTACTAAACAATTTAATATTTTACCTAGACAATAAAATACCAGCTCTGTTCTCTTTAAAGTAAGCTTTTAAGCCTCTACAAAGATTGTAAACAGTGGGATCGAGAGACATAGTATAGCCAACAATCTCAGGCTCACCAAGTAGAATCTGCATACGTTTACCATTTAACACTAGCGTCTGTTTCTTACCAAATGGTAACACTTCACATATGCCTTGAACTGCTGAATGGTCATGCACTTTATCAGCGCATTGGAGATACCTGGAAAATGATATAATAACACAGTCTCACCCTTAAATCAATGAAAAAAAATATTTAAAATAACTGCTCGAAATACATGGCAAGCGAAATCTGTTAGAATGACATAAGTCCTATGGAACACGACGGCACCTATGTGTTAGGTATGTATTTGCAGGTAGATAATTAAAGGAATATTTTACTAATTTTTTCGCGAAAATGTATAACAATTCAAATTTAACATTTAATAATATTGGTCCACTGGGCCAATCCTGGTAGCGTAACAATGTTATTCCTAATCCTAATCCCTCTCTATTTAATATATCTATCTTAATATGCAATAACATATTAATAATTATACTCTTCAATAATTAGTAAACTTAAGCAGACTTCTGTATATAATGTCCTACAAGAAATAATGTCCTTCATAAAGTCAGATGTAATTATTTATATATTAACCATTTGTCACCAGCGTCCAATAAATTGTCAAGCAATTTCATCGTCCATTGTTTGGGATGATAGTGAAAAGCTAAGCAATACGCCATCACGCTCATAGGTAATGCTTGACGACCACGAGATCTTGCACCTAATATATCATTTATAGTGCATTAATTTTTCATTAAAAGCATTCTTAAAACACTACTAAAATATTTTGATCCGTCATTTGTATATTATTATTATCTATAGTACCTCGATTTTTAGTTAAAATTAATAACTCGATTATTAAAAATTGGGCTCATAATCGCAGGAACATTGACATCCTTGCATTGTCATATTGTGAGCAAATATGCGTAACGTTAACATAATATTAACACATTTACCAAACTTAGCATCATACATGTTGAAGGAACCGGTCAAAATTCCGTAATGTATATCCGGTTTTCTATCCTTAGTGCATGGTAATACAGTCAGCGAATGTGTTTGTATAGTTCCTCTTTTCAAATTACACGGTATACGTATCTAAGATTAAAGAAATTTACGTTAAAATAACGCATAGAGCTAAAACTAAAAGCCATAATAATATAAGTAAATATAAAACAATTGATTAAAACAACCTTACCTGTTCAGGTTTAGGTATTTCATCCGGTCCACATGCTTCATCATCACCCACTCTGTATTTAGATGTACCTACAGAACGTCTTCCTTTTCTATAACAGCTGCCTCTGAAACTAGACGAGTACAAGAAATAATAAACAAAAAACTTTGTTTTCAATTGCTTTTATTAACTATTATTATTTAATTCTATATTAAGTATTTTATTAAAAAGAAACCAATGTCGTATTCGTTCTAGGTCTAAGCAAGTATACTTACTTCTTTTTAGATTTCTTGGCTTGTTTACTTCTTCTGTAGTGACTGTAATAAATGTAAATTATATGTACTTTATTTATGCAAAGGTTGTGGGTTTGATACTCGATCACGAAAAAATGTTTTGGGTTTAAGTAATATTCATGCTTGTGTAGTCCTTGTCCATTTTATGTTTATTTATGTAATATATCTAATAAACTTCTACAACTATAAATAAAAAAAAACACTTACATGCATCTTTTTCTTCTACAAGATTTATTATCGCATGGGCTGAAATTTATCATATTTTTAGGTAAATTTTTATCGCTGATATAAGGGTGATGGTGATTTAAAAAGAACTATATAACTATTTTAAGTATACCAACATACATATTATATATAGATTTTTAAATATCAATATTAAACGATAAAGTTTATACTACAATAAAATTTGTCAAATACTTAAATGCGAATTACACTCACTGTTTTGGATGACGATCTTCTAATCTGAAAATGTTGTATAATATATAATTATGCAAGAACCATAAGAAAGAAACGATAACCGAGGGATATTTAAAAAAAATCATCAACAAAACCATTTATTTGAATAAAGAAACTCTTTTTAAAACTGTTGTCCCAATAGATAAGCATTATAGGCAAAAAAAGTTAGCTTCGTTCTAAAGGCAACCCATTTACTTTATCTTTTATTTACACCAAAATTATTATACTAATAAAACTAACCCGTCTAAAGGAAGTGGCGCCAAATTCACAACATCAGGCACATAATCACCTTGGCGGTTTATCACAATACCACTGTGAGGCTTGAATAATCTACAAAGAAAAAGAGACGTATAGTATAGAACAATTATTTCAGTTTAATTCAAAGTTTTTAATTAGCCCATTATTCCTGTTTTTATTAGTTACTCAACCCAGCTATTTCAATCAGTATACAAAATTAATTCTATTTAATATATTATACATACTGATGTCCGGAACTGGCTGGCAGAGGTGGCCGTTGTTCTCGCGGTTTTACAACAGTTTTTTGTACTTGAATAACTTCACCACTGGTTTTTGGACTCCCAACCTAAAGTAAAATTAGTAATAAAAGTAGTTATATTATTAAAAAAAAATTAACGCCGACAAAGTAATTCAGCCCATTGGACCGATACAAATTTAAAATATCTATGATTTTTCGGCAACATATAGGCATACTAACATTTAAAATATTCTTATCAGGAGATCCTTGTAAAGCAACATTTTGTGGTAAAGGCATAATGATTTCATTATTGTAATAATGCACTTTTTTCTTAGCTTTCTTGCGGACAGGGCACGTACTCAAATTACATGGTTCTTCATCTGTTGATGAAAAATCTAAGCCACTGTAGTATTTGCTCCTATGAACAAAATCAACATATAATACATTTTATTCTGAACTACTTAATGCCGTCTTATTTGTTCTAATTAGAATGATCACAAAAGCGTAACCAATATGAATGAGACTGTTCTATTAACACATATATGTATTCACTCAGCATTCGCTCGCATTTGGGAACTTCAGTTATTTACAATTATGTTTGCGTATTGATCTGAGTCTAAGCCTTTTACGCGCCCAAATTTTTATATAAGCTGTCATTAGCAGACAACGCGATATTAAGCCGTAAAAAGCGGTATTAAATTATTGAAGACATGTCCACGAATACTTAACCTAAGTCAACTTACTTAGTTTTAGAATCAATTGGTTTCAATTTGTGTTCAATAGGACAATGGCCAATGTATTGTAATCTGAAATCAAAACATATTGTTTTTGGCGAGGATTTATTAACAACTATAAAATTTTATAAATATTAAATAATAGTTAAAAATATAATTTCTTTTGTAGCACATTCGTGAGGTAAGGTATAACACTAAAAAGATGGGACTGGTCATTTGACCAAAAGTTTGATGATTTTAACTTCTATTAATATTTGTAGTGTTAACAACAATATATAAAAAGACATTAAATGGCATAACATAAATCACCTAGAATGCATAGCTGGAGCCATCGGTACAGGATGAGGTTCCCTACGAACCCTCTGTCTCCTTGTAAATTTTGGCCTACTTGGACATCTCGATGGACCGCTATCTATAACAACAAGCGATTTTAATACTTCGGATTCTGCATTAACATATCTACTACCTATTTCGCTAGTTTGTTATTGACCTTGATGACGTCACGCTATGACATTGAAAACTTGAGGGTTGCAAATGGAATAGCGATTGTCTGACGCACTAGTAATGATATCTATAAAAAATCATAAAAAACGAAAAAATAATTCAAGTACCTATAGATATTAAACTAAGCATAACATCAAATATATATCATATTAAAACGTAACTACTGCGTTTTTTTCAACGTTATAATGGATGGATCATATCAATAATGCGCTAAACCAAACGGATAGCTAGCTGCATTAATCATACAACATAAATCGAACTATCAGGGTACTACCAATGTAGTATAATTTGTTATTAATTCTATAATTTAGTAGCCCTGTCTACTCCTATCGAAAGGATATGCGTAACTCACCAACATCAGATCCGCAGGTTAGCGCTTCAACGATCTCAGACACATCTGTACAAGCTTTCAAAGTCGGATGCTTACAGACTTTCTGCTTCTTTTTGGAACATTTACATATTCTGAAAATATATTAAATTAAAATTAATTATTATATAATTAAAAAACAATACGGCTTGCTATCGTATTTATTTTAATCTAAATGCTGCAATCGTTTCAATGGTAAGCCTTACTAAGCCGCATAGTCTTAATTATTACATATATTCATGTAATTTGACAATGTGACGTCATACGTTTATCGCAGACTGTTGCAACCTCAATACCACATATAGTTCGAATATGAATTATTATTCAACAAATATTCATCATAATAATATACTTACTTCTTATTTTTATCCATAATTTAATAAAACCAAAAATTTTGCTCTAAAAATCATACGTCAAAACAAACCTACGAAATGTCAATTGATTTTTCTTAAAATAAAACCAAATATAGTAACATATTGATTTGATGTTATATATATAATCGATTATTATAACTCATTTAGTATTCCGCTGACTTAGTTTTTATCGCATGACTATTTAATCATTCCCGTTAATTATCCACAAATACTTCGAGCACTATCTTAATAAGCAAAAGTATTATATAATTTTTATCTCTACACATTTTTACCCAGTTATAATGCCCTAATAAGTGCTTCCATCTCTCCAATGTCATTTTTATATTTGCGTAAAAGAAAAAAGGATTCTATAAAGAACTCGAATACCATCCATTGCAATTGTCAATGGATAATTTGAACTTCAATCGACACTTCAATGGCACCAGATTCAGTTACGATTTGACCCTCAATATAATGTTCATGAAATGTATGTTTTAAATACATCTGAAAAAATATATTCAGACTTCTTTTATTTACGTTTTACCTTTCTTTAAAATCATATTTGAAAAAGTGTATGGAAAGATTGTTAAAATTTCCAACCTAACAAGAAAAAAAGAAAAATGCTCAGAGAAATGATCAATTGGGTGGTAAATGAACTTCAATGAAATTTCCAATTAATTGCAGATGATTGGTAACCGCTCCAATTGGATTTGTAAACGGCAATCGCATAACAATTGACAATTGAGACGAATCGCTACAATTCCCTATAAAGAAAACCCGATTCAAAACCTCAATGAAAAATAGTTGTTTATGACTCAGACATTTATTTAATACATTTTACGGGGTCTCTATAATAAATGTATACATACACCAACATTAATTTAGAAATATAGATATAAACCTACCTTAGAAGATGAAATAGATTTTGAGTAAAATAAAATCTCTACTTGTTATTATTTGAGTTAAAAATCTTAAATAATTATTAATATAAAATATAATAATTTTAAGCTACACGAGAATATTGTCCACTATTTCCGATCATTAAAATAAACTTAAAATAATACAACATTAAAGAAAGAAAATAAAATCACATTTTAACAACAACAACAATATCCCACCCAATTTTAAAGCTTAATAATATAAAATTCAACAATATGCATTCCCACTAAAATATAGATAGAAACCACTAAGAAGATATATATATATATATATATATATATCTAAAAAAATAAATTCCAATAATACTTGTTACAACATTTAAAACTAATTTAGTAATTATATCATCATTGCAATAATTAAAATATTAAAATTATTCAATATAGATGAAAATGGAGTTTTCTTTTAAATACTACGTGCTAACTTTGAATAGAAACTTTAAACCACAAGCTCTATTAGGAAGACCAGCCTCGGACTAACACTTATTAACTATTTCGAAACTATATATGTTGCATTTAAGAAATTATAGAAATTTGAGCTGATATTAAATTTCATATATTTTTATAAATTTATAGTTGGGTTTTTTAGTGTTACGCTCGCTTACTTTGAGAGACCATAGTAATGTTTAAATCACGCAAAAATAACTATTGTTACCAACGTAACTGTGTAACGTGTAATGTAGTATATTTATCACTTATTCATCGAATTATTCATAAAAATCAAAACACAAACGATTCTATACCATTTTTTAAAAAAAATTATTGCAGTTTATTGCAAAGGTTAAAAATAATTAGTCGTCGCTTTGGATAAAGGGTGTTACGCCGTGACCATGATGTCTTCAAAGTAATATATTACTACTAAATAGTCCTAAACTACAACTAGGCCGGACATTACTAAAAAAAATCTACTGAAATTTCCCTGTAGCTAAAAGGAATACATATTAAACTAGTATGATAGTAAGATATGATCAAAATCTAATGTTAAGTATTATTATTTTAATTGCTCGAGTTCTAATAGCAACCACCAAGTAAAAGGTTCTTTGTCATCAATGAGGTTAAAGTCTGGACTTGACTTTGGCAGTGATGTACTATAATTCACATATATTCTTATTTGATTTTTTTAAAAATCGAATAATACCTCATTCAAACAAAGGCATCATTTCATTTCCAAATATATTTAAAATGTTCCATATTCAAATTATTCGCTTTGATTGGCTACGATGGATTAACATGAAATATCTCACTTATGGAACTGATTATTCCTTTTTCAAATCTATAAAAAAAGTTCCATATTCAAATAAATCGCATTGATTGGCTACAATGGACTTACCTAAATAGTATACCTTGTATGTTTATCAATTTTTTGGCCCCAACTAGTGAATTTGTGTGCAATTTTTTTGGTCGATATTACACAGTACCAAGATCATTACTAAAATTGATTATTAAATTACATTTAGCTACTCTTCTATTAGGCTAAGCTATTTATCAATTTATAACAAAAACAATCCTACTCTGCCAATTATTTCTATATACCCGCCTCATTTGAAAACAAAAGCAATTCAGAGTTAAATACATATTTTACTCCCTATAATGTCAAAAATTCTAGAGATTAAAAGTATTTTCACATACCCATAAATATTAATAGATATATGCATGCATAAAATTTATGGTATTATCATAATTACTTTCTAAGTATAAAGCAAGTCTATCCCATATTTAATAGCAATGCTATGATGATATAATTAATATTATTCCACTAATTATGCTACTTGAGTACATTACACCAAAAACCAACACTAAAAGTAATGTTTAAAATTGGAATGTGAAATAATTTTTAATATTTACTAGCATTGTATATTGAAAGAGAGAAAAATCAGAAAATATATGATGTAATATTACTCTTAAGTCTGTTTGTTGCCTAAAATAACCTTAGTCCTTTTTATTGAGATAACAGCACTACAGTGTTACCAATAACGCAACCTTAGTTTATGGAAGAAGTCAGTTATCAATCCTAAGTGTGGTATAAAAAGATCAATACTGCATATTATTTTGATTATTTTTAAAATTTCTCCATTCCACTTGCATTACTTTCATGAGAAATGGTATATTGATGAAAAGTCAATAACTGTAATTTTGGCAAATTTTACATCAAAAATAATCACATTCCAATTTCATACACCCGACATCCAAATATAGAGAATCTTGGTTATGATATGGGACATCTTTGGTACATTTAACTGAACATAGAGTCATGTATTGTATCCAATTCGTGGCGACGTTGAGCAGCTCTTTTCTTTTCACGCTTGAAATTCTCGTAGGCCTTATGGTCAGTTGGTAACTCAAATCGGCAGCATGGGCACGAGTTGGTCTGAAATTAAATAAAAGTGACTTATTTAGCTTCTTGTCCTTTAGGGGAAATTGGAGATCAGGGGACTTAAATGTGTTAGATCAACAAAATCAATGCTATGGGTGATCCATTGCATCAGGTTACAAGGACAGGGATGTGCAATGTCATGGACTATGACAATTCTAGGGGAGTGGCAGGTAACAAGAGTAAAAAAAAATTATATACAGGTGCAGAGTTGTCTTTTATGTAGCATACAAATGTTAAAGTATAAATATGTCATTTTGTTGTTATGCCATTGTTCCCCTAGATGAGTGATATGTTTTTTAACATCTACTATAGATGGTAAGACAACAGTCAACTCAAATTTATAACATGAAATTTTCTGGTATACTTATATCCTGTATGATTATAATTGATCACAGACAAATAAACTCAATGAAAATACCTTCGCAAGCCAAGTAAGTATACAGGAAGGATGGAATGTATGATCACACGGCATCTGCTTGACACTCTCATCTTTTATGAAGTCCTTGAGACAAACTGGGCACTGTTTGTTGTTATTGTCAGCAGCCTTTATCTCCTTCAAACTTTCTACTGCTGATTTAGAAGCAGGTGGTGGGAGCCTGGAACAATTACATAACTACATTTAAATTATTAATATTATGTGGACTATCAAGAAAAATAAAACATAATAATTTCGCGAGTTAATTGCAATTTTGTTTTCCTCTGTAATAACTAATTAGACTTTTTAAAACTCCTTCTTGAGGCAAATTAAATATTATACTGTGTGCTATAAGAAATGTGAAATGAAAAGCTGTACTTACATAGGCCATTCGCCTGACAAACTATCCTCAATCATACCAAATTCCAAAAGGAACCTAGCCATGTGAAGGAGATGATTTGGTTGCTCCCCATCATCTAAGGGTCTCCAACCCATTTCTTCAAAATAATCAGCCATTCCTAAAAAAATATTAAAAGGGATTGGCTTTAAATCACGCTCTTTTAAAGACAAATTCTTACATAAGAAGCGTTTAATTGTATGCTACTTACTGTTCGCCGATCCCACGCACCTAAAACAATAATTTAAGACCGAAATTATTGAAATTTTGATATAAAATTTACCAAAAAACTAAACTACAAAATGTTTTCAATTTCACACTGTCATTTACATTGACATTGACCACAGACGATAGATAATACTATCCACAGACTATATAGATACTTGGCATTAAGAAATAGTGTTTATAAAGTTTCGATAATATTCTATGTTTAAAAGAAACTGTTTTTTTTTTATATTCGAACATTCACAAAGTCTATTTTTATTAGGTTTAATCATTGATTTCTGCTTACCCCAATCATACATATAAACCATTATTCTAGAAGTGCTCTATTTTAGAAATAATGTCTCAATTTGTTTACATCAATTGTGACATTCTATAACATTCTCTGTGATTTTTTTTGTAATTTACATTATCTTTGTCTCGTTCTTTCGTTCAGCAGCGCGTCGCTTCTCTGATGTTCTCGTAGTCGATTCCCCAAAGTTTTTTATGTTTTAGAATGTTCCGGAATACTCTCGAATGACAATAAAATTATTGAAATGGAATCATGATTTGATTACAGGAAACTTCCAGAATTTATAAAATCGTGTTGTTTATCCAACTAAAATTAAATGCAAAAATTATCAATTTTCGTAGGCACTTAGTTTTTTTATATATAGATATATTATATAATAAACAGTGCTTCAATTTACGAGTCTGCACACCTTCAGTATGATAAAGTTATTTATATATTTTATTTATAAGCTAATTATATTTTACGCTATACATCCACTCTAATCATTGTGATTTCAGTAGGTGTTTGTAAAGTTAACGTTATGCATAGTTTAATTTAATCTCATATTACAAATCAATATTTTCAAAGTATCTATTTATTAGATTGCTACTGCGATAATTGGAAGTACCAAATATAAAAGTGGAATTCCTTAGCCCGATAAGGTATGGCGCTGGTGGTATCGTAGCTTAACTCGGTGTAGTATTGTACTTCAGTCAGTTCTATAACGGTGCGGCTCGTGTGTGGTAGTGCCGTGTAACTTGTTTGTTGATTGTGTGAACTCAAAACCGGTAAGACGATGTTTACAAAATTTATTTTTACTTGACAACAAAATACCATCGTTCGTCCTAAAACTGTTTTTAGTTTAACTATGTTAATTAAATTTGAACGCATTCTTTGTTTTCTGAAATAGATATGTCTTGTTGAAATCACGGCTTCAAAACCGCTTTTAGAAATCTAAGTACATCTATCTACCATACTTTCAAAATTTTAAATAAAAAAAAATGAAAAACAGTTGTGTTATTCGTCGATCAACTTAGCGTATCTTTAGAGATTTTAAAATGATAACTGACGAGATTGATCGCACTTTTTGTAAATGTGTAAATAAGTAGTAAGATTTATGCGCACGCGTCTCTACATTTTAAAAGTGCATCCAAACCTGTTGTACTCGCGCGTAGGATTGAATGAATGCATAATTTATGACGCAATGAGAACGGTACTCACTACAATTCCCGTTATTGACTCCCATTATGAGCGAGTGGATAGCTGGGTATGGTTTAAAGGAAATCATACTTTTATATTTTATAGGGAATATACTACATCAGTAGCCACCTATATTAATATTTATCATGGACCTCGAATAAAAATATATTTTTAAATAAATGAGCATAAAGTTATAAATTGCTAACGCTGCAATATGCCAATGGCCGATAAAACAAAGTTATTTCTTAAAAACTAGTTAGTAAATTATCTTATCATTTTGTAATCATTAAGCAAACTCCGTGGTTAGATAGATAGGTATTTATAGCCCGCCTACTTAATAAATTCACTAAATTTAATTAGATCATCACTTTTAAAGAAAGCTAATAAGATGTCGTTTACCTCCAGTTCAGTCACCGCAACAAAATTGATTTTTCCTGAACCCCTAATTTGTGCTACTGAAATGAATAATAATTTTTATGATGATGGATTAAAAGGCAATTAACTTGTTTTTATTTTCGTAAACCATTTATACATGTATTAATTTTTGCTTACCAAGATTTCCAAGTATGATAATTATGTGTAATTTATAATAAATAATATTACTAATAAAACGTAATTTGATACATTCGTCGACGTTTTGTTGAAGGTATTTTCTAGAGCATGGCCGAGGTTTTATTAATTAGGATTTCTCTTGTACTGTTTTACAATCTTTAACTAAGATAAAATTATTTAATAATTTTTATAACTTTCGTATTTATAGTAGAATAGTTGAGGGCAGTGGCTCCCAAAGTTTCTAACAAAATTCACTATCTTGAGCCCCATCTCTTCTTGCCTGTCGTTGAAAAATATTGGTAATGCTCATAAGAGAAATGGTAATAATCAATAGTAGCGAATCGTGGAGCTTCTTAATGCCGCCTTATTGGTACTAATTGGAATCAAAAAAAATAAAATACGAGCATTACAAATATGAATGAAGGAGTATTCTATAATAGAATATATTTTACAATATAACACAAATTTTAAATATCGAATTTAAATTTTATTTATTCCTAATATCTCTTTCCTCACGTTTTTTGATTCTAGCATTGACTGTTCCAATGATTGATTGGTTAAGTATGCCGCAAACTTTATGAACATTAAGCTTGCCTTGTACATCATAAATAATAACCATCGTTTAAATTCAGTGTTATTATTTAATACCCATAGAAACATTATTGCAAAGATGTGCATACACATCGATACTATCAGCAGACATTACACAATCATAGTGATTAATATTAAATTCTCACGTGAAATTATTACATATTAGCATACTTTATATTCGACCCAACTTGTGTCCTCATTAGAAAAATTCAAATTACCATAGTAATCATTAATTTTCACAACGGTTTCTATCAATTATTGCTAACTAATAGGCATTGTTGCTCTTACTAGTTGTTGCAATATTCTAACGCAGCCATTCTCAAAGTGTGTTCCGCGGAACTGATACTGCAAAAAATACCTACCAAAGGGAGATTATAAGGTTACATCTAAATATTCCAACTAAATATTACGTAATATTACATTGCAATATGATTATTCATAAATACATATAAATCAGTTTTTTATTAAGGCTTTTTCCTTCGCCAAAAAAGTTTGAGAACCGCTGTTCTAACGTTTCGTTTTAAGGTATGTTTTGCTTTGTCGACACAAAATAAGAAATTGACTTGGGGTCGGGCGCGCAAATGCCTTAAATGAGTAATTCCTGCTAACCCGGCTATATATTTTTTTTAATTAAAAATTATTCAACGTTCGATACTGCTAGAATGTCTAAGGTACCCCGGATACTAGTTTTAGCCTTATTTATTTATTTTTATCACACGTGGGCATAGTGGGCATACAACTAAAATAATATTAACTAAAATTCATATGTATATTTAAAAATATTATATGGTTTAGATTAAGATTATATGAACATAAACAGCTATTTCAATTTTGAATCAATAATAAAACCATAGGCAAAAGGATATAAAATAATTAATATAAGTACAAATTAAATGTTAGCTTAAATCTCTTAAACGTAACAATTGGCCTATAATAATAGGCCTTCAAAGTGACGAATACACCTACATACTATGACATCAGATACCTAATCTGTAAGACAATGTATAGGAGGCGTCCTCAAGTTTCTTTAAAAATATATCTATACTTCGTCCAGCAACGGGACAACTTGCAGATGAATAATAGTAATAAATAATACTTAGCTATTTATAGAGCATCCGAGCATGAGAAATGTGTTTTATTAAAGCAATAAAATTTTATTATTTTATTGTTAAAAAAATATTCTTGCCAGTCAGTGATTTATAATTTTTCCATAGTACATAGCAACAGTTTTGTTTTCCTCATATTTCACTATTATTTGCAAATGCTCCTTGATAACATAATAAACTTTGTAACGGACAACATACATAGGTTAGTCAGTCAAATACCTTGGGGATTGCCTTGAACAATCGTACGACACATTCATCAATTAACACGTTCCTATTTAATATGCAGTCATTTTCATCATGGCTTATACATTTTTTTCAAAACGATAAAATATCAAAGATAATAATCTATTTTATCTATAAAATACATCTAAATTTATGTACCTACTCACGAGGTTATAGACGAGGTATAGACAAAATAATTTAAAAGACTATACTGTCTTTTTATGTTGGTTATTTTCTTATTTTGACGCGACTACGAGACGACTACAACTTTCCATACAATGAATTAAATAAGCCACATTCACATATAATTTCAAGAAAATGTGTAATATTTATATATTACATATAATTATAATAATAATAATAAAATTTAAGGAACTAATAGTAATTTTTAATTGTACATAATAATTCCAACGTTAGTAAGTGCACCTGAACATATAAATTTATATGTTAAGAGATCATAAATGATATTGACAAAATATAAAGGTTTAGGTTGACATTGAGTCATAAACTGCCCCAAATCGAATTGATAAGATACCCATGTATTATCATTGCTCACTTACGTGTAACATAACAAATTCAGATAACAAGTATCCGCGATAATGTTACAATACCTAATTATGTTTCAAGCTAAATTCAAATGCATTTTCTTTTAATAAAATCTTCAAACAATTGAATAGAATTTAAGATTTATATTAAAAAGACATCTACCCTACTTACATCTGTATTTAAAAATAAAACTGAGGTGACATATAGCGGCAAGTCTGAAGTAGCGTTTATGAATTTCAAATGGATTTCCGAATTAGACAATCGCGAGGGCCCTGAGATATGACAATTTGTTATTTAAAGATATTTGAATTAATATATTTTATTTACAATATTGAAAAATTCTTTTAAACCTTTCTATTAGACGCGTGTACTAGGTTAGTATCTTAAATTATGTTCCTTCAAGTTATATTGATGGATTATTATTCGTTAAATGTTCGCGAACATGCGTGAGCAAATAATTCAAAATTCGAGAATTTGAAAATATTAGTATAGATTCGATCTATTTTATCTGATAGATGAATTGTCATTTTCCTAAAAATCTTCTAGTTTTACTTCATTTTAACGAGTCCAATAATTATTCAAGAAAATACAATTTATTTTGATACTAGCATGTTATAATGTTTAAAAGAAATTGAAAGTAAAAACCTTAAAATAATATTTATCATTATTTAACTACTTCTTCCGTTACAAGTAAAGGCGTTAATAGTTCCGTCCCATTCATTTCCTTCCAACTAATTATACAACATAAATAATGTGTTGTAAATGTGTTTTGTTACAGATCATGGGCAACGTATTGTTCTCGATATTGTGGTTCCTTATTTTAATTTTTATCGGATTCTGGGTTGCTGGTATCGCCGCTGGATTATATATTCTCCTCATACCCTTCACAGTCTGTGTCGAACCACTAAATGTAAGTTTCTTTGTAATACTTAATTGTAATAGTTTAGTAGAAGTTGAAAATAAATTGAGAATTTAAAAAAATACACAAGTTACTGAAAGTAGTTCGCCCCGCCAAATTGAGAAATTGTTTTGGGTCTAATATATATTATAAGTTAAAAGTTCAATTCTGTATTAAAACTTGATTAATCTTAATTAGTTCATTGTCATATTTTGACTTAACATATATTTTCCAGGGCCTCACGGATTTCTTACTATCAGTGATACAATTCCCGAAATACTGCGCCCAAGCCATGGTCGAAGGAAGAGGTTTCAAATGATATTAACTAGTCATACTTTTCCATAATTATTTTGTCTTTATTTATTTTTAATTTTAAGCACAAGGTATTGTGCCATTTTTAATATGCACTAAGTAACATAAGTATTATAGTTATTTAACTATTAAAGACTTTTTTTTAACAATTTTATTTTAATTTCAAAATTACATACCAATTCTGATACCATTGAAGATTCCAGCAGGAAGACTATCAATATAACAGCGCCACCTAGTGACCGTTTTAAGCAGCATTTAGTTGCCTATGATCACCAGATGTTGCATATATAAAAATTATATTACTGAGGAAATAAATAAAACACGAGTATTTCATTTCACCAAAAATATTGTATTAACTTAAAATTCGCTCACGAAAAAAATTATGTAAATGTCTGAGGTTCTTCGCGATTTTACTAATTTAAAACACTATATGTTATCATCGCGTTTATTTTTATGGTTAGAACGCTTTTGAAATGCCGAACTTAACAAAGTATGCCGCATAGTCTTTTAAATTAGTTAGTAAATTTATATAACTAAAAATATAGCTATTAATGCTATAATAAAATATAAAATAAAAAAACAAAAACAATTAAAAAATATATAAGTAATAATTCTCAATAGACTACATGCCCAAAATAACACAAAAAAAACACTTCTCGTTCTAAACATGACCTATGGAAAAATAATCCTCGCGTGAATCTAACCAGGCCCAATACAGACTATCAAACTAAAATATACCAATAGAGATTCACTCAATTGTATTATTTGGCAATTAAAACTATTAATCAGATGCAGACCGCAAATGCGTATCAATGATTTAAAAATGGAATGTGTATTTGTCTTACAAAAACTCAAACTATAACTAGTCACGCTGTAGTACAATATGTGAGCACCACACAGACGAAACATTCCCTCGTTTGCTCCAGGATGACAGGGTATACGCTTGAAAGTGGTGGTTCTAGCTACTAACCCTCATATGTCTTCTGTGCAATAAATAAATGAACGCTAATTTATATGACACTGGTATTAAAAATATGTCAGAAACAAGACTGACTATTTAACACTAGTTATTGTTAAAGTTACATATTAATACAAGATGAAAGCATCAAGACTACACATCACTACTATCATCGTACTACAAAAAACTCTCTTTGCCTACTTCTTAGCCTAAGGCCCGTGTTCAGAAACGACACTCAAACGTAGTTTGACTTGTGTTCACCTCATCATTACCTGAGTGCATTTCATTCCATTTTATGCAGTAATAATTATTTACTAATAAATCTTTAAGCATGACAACTATTTGACAGTAATCAAAATAAAATAGTAATATGTTGCATATACTTTATATTTAAAATATTCAGTTAAAACATTAACTTGCATTTTTTACTTTCTATTATTTATATTTTATGAAGTAATGTTTAAAACGATTCCTTATAAATACTTGTAACAGAACGTAATGACAGTGAAGTTGCAATGGATTATTATCATTGGCTAAAATCACGCTAGCAATGTTTCAAGCGTGTGATTGGTATATTTTGAGTGACGTTTGAAATTTTGAACCCTGATCAGTGAATCTATGCTCGAGCGTCGTTTCTGAACCCAGACATAAGTATGGCTTTAAACTGTCACTACTATAAGCAATAATAAATATCGCTTACTAATACAATTACCACACCCCATATTAAACTTATAGTTAGATAATAATAAAAACAAAATAACATCTTACATCTACAGTACGACACTTTGGCTTTCGTTAATAAGTTTAGAGATCAGTGGGCTTATCACGAATTTTAGTCTGGCTTTCGAACCGAGTTCGCTTCAAGCGATTTGTATGGAAATTTGAGCAGCGCCACCGCGTGCGGATTTGGAACTACAATATTTTAGATCCTTTTTGTTAATTTTCGAACGTCTCGATCTTTCGTTCATTTGATAGATTGCTGGTGCTCGTTAGTCGTTAGTAGAAATTCATGATCCCGATTACTAACGGATCCGTTTTACTTGTGACAGCTCGATTCGAAAGCCAGACTAAATTCGTGATAAGCCCACAGTATTAAAACGCGGTGCATAATCCTCACGCCTTTATTGCCTATTGATTGCCCTATTAGCTAGACAGTACTTCGGAAATATTTTGTACTTACGCAACTAAATTTAAAAAATAAACGATAAAAACTGTATATACCCAAGCCAAGTTTACAATATTGTGTGCTAAATATATGTTATTTAACTTCTTAGCCGTTTTATGACTGCAGCCATTTACTTCCATGAATTAACAAGTTTCTCCTTTAGCTCCAATTTCACACTTAGTACAAATAAAAACTGAACACTTACTAAGTATTTGGTTCACGTTAAAGAAGATCTCATAAGATGCTATCAAGAATATTTACCATACAACAGGAGACGAGTACAGCGGGCAATACGCACGTGACTGTCCATTGTATACTAGTATATCAAAAAATACAAACTAACTTCGAACTACGAAGTTTAAATTAACCCTTACACTACTCGAATTTGATAACCCGATTTTCTCTGCTGGACCCGACATCACAAATGTGTAACGTGTGAGCTATAAATGAATTATCTATACCCCCGGCGTGACTTATTCGTATCGATATACAAAATTGGAAAATTGGGACGTTATAAATACATCCCACAAAACTTAATAATAGTTGGTATAATTAATAAAACGTCTGGCTGTGGTGGCGGTTTTTCTCCTGAAAACCTGGTAGTGAAAGGGTTAAATCTATTTACAATTAACCTACATAGTGTGGTCCCTTTTCTCAATTTAAAAAATAAATCACACGATAACAAACATGACCAGTATGTTACATGTATTATATAATTTAACTAGTGAAAATACCCTAGATAATTAAACAACCACGGTCAAGTTAGTTTTATTTTGTCTTATCTGTGTAGCAGCTATCTGAAGTGCCTGACTACAGAATGCTGCTCCTTTTTATTTTAATTATTTTATTACTAAAGTCAACGACACGAGGCGAGCGCAACTGTGAAACATGTGATAGGCATCGCTCAGGCAGTGTAACAAAAAAATATCTCTTTTTGCTTCTATATAGGCCGTGCTGAATCTCACTTTAAACGTAAATAATTTAAAACTAGCGGTTCCTTGAAAAAACAACCTTATTATTAATTACTAAGTCATTAATATGACCGCGCTTTATATAAAACTTCGAACAATTATAAATTTATAACAGAACTGATAGTTTTTATAATGTGACTTACTTTTTAATAGAGCAATAAAATTATTCATATATAATATAGGTATAACAACATATAAAAATACAACCTACATAACTTTGTTTCTTATAGTATTAATGTCTTCTAACAATACTTTTGCTTGTTGAATATATTTTGCTATTGCATTCCTGTAAATATATACAAAGGTATTAAATGTTGTGAATTATAAGATAAATAAAGAGTTTTGAATAAATTTAAATACCTATATTGCGTTGAGACATACTTTTTCTTGTCAGCTAATATACCCTGCACAGCCTCTGGTCCTGCATCTCGTTGTAAAATGCTAAAAAGTAAATTGCACAACAATAAGTATAGACGAAAGAATCTCGATGTCTACAATAAAAATACGAAGTGAAAAAAATGAAAAATGTTTCATCATAAATTCAAAAGTAATAATTTATTGTTATTCAAATGTGAGACTGAATGGCGTGCTACGTTGTACAACTATAGCACATTGTAAATAATAAAATACATATATCATTAATATTTTTTTCATTTCATTCATCATATTCAGATCCTAAAATTTGCTATCAAGTCAATAGAAAAATAATGGCATATTTCTGTGTTTGTAATTTTATGAATTTAAAAAAAAATTGCTTACCATTCCAATAAATTTAATATTTTACTAGCTGTGTGATATTGATCGCACGCCTTTTGTTTCAAATTAGCTTTTTTAGATTCGCTCACGTTTTCATTTAAATTCGCATTGCATTCAGTACTGAAAATTCAAAAGATTGTATACATTGTTACATAATTATACCTACTATTTCGTCTCATACATGTATGTACAGTCGACAATCTTCAAATGGATACAAATATATCCTTTGCCATTCACCGCATCACGATCGTTTCTCTTTCTATCGCTTATATACCTACAAAAACTGAATCCATTTGAAAATCTCCATGTGTTTTTATGAGACCCCTGTAACTATTTCGGTCATGTAGCCCGCAAAAATGATAACTTCAAGACTTTATAGTCACGGGGACAATTAATTACAGGAGGCCTCTAGACTGAAGTAGTCATTAGCCATCTCCTCTCATAAACAAACGACCCATAGAGACATCTACTTGGAGCTACCAGGAGTCATAATTCTTCACTTTATTTGGTTATTTGCGAACGTAACTACTTTAAAAGACTTACTATCTGTGTTAATTTTCATTACTTTTAATTCAACACTTCGAAACGTACACACGTCTTTCAAATTAGTATCAATAAATCATTTAAAAAAAAACCATTCTAGCTGAAAAAAGATCAAATACTTACTAAAAATGTCTCATATGTGTAAAAGTACTCTTAATATCCGTGAATAAAGTCTTTATAAATTCAACAACATTGTTAATACTATTATCGCGGACATAAGTATTCAGCACACTTTTAGGTATATGACTGGATACAGTTTCTAACTCAATTTTCTTTGCATCACTTGTATTATTAATAGTAGTCTGAAAAATAGATAATAAAATTAATTAATAATAGATTATAGAACTTACAGTTAAGTAGAAATTTATCTATAAGTATTACATATTTTGTCTCTTTTTAACATCACGGACTCACCTGCTCAATTTCATAGCAACCACTCTCTTCTGATGATTCCCTTATGACAGCAGGTTCTGTCAAATTAGATAATTATAAGTGTGACACTAAACAATAATAAATACACGTCATCATCATTGACAATACTGCGAGACATACATGTGACCAATCCAGTCACAGCTGTGTAAGACAGTTCCAGAAGGTCCTATACTAACATTATTAGAAAAAAAGCATACTTACTGGTACATTTATCATCATATAAAATATTTAAATTTTCTTCATCATTGTTATGTATGCTTTTTATAATACTTAATAATGTAATTTCAGTGTCTTCTATATTTTTATTATTTGGATGCTCTTTCTGAAACACATAATGTATAAAAGCTAACGACTATACCAACTTTAAAATATAATAAAAATAAAATACCTTCAAAGCTTTGACCAGCTCAGTTGCTTCATTATACATTAACATGTACTGCTTAGGATGAATATTTTTATTCAAAACTCCTGCAAAAAAAAAATTGTTACAATGTGGTTCATATCAGCAAAAATACATGAGCCACTAAATGTATCAATAATTAAAGAGAAAGTTCAGCAGTGGTGAAGCAAGACCTACACTTCAAAATTAGCTGAAATCAACGACGTTAAGACGACTACTATACTTACCTAATAAATTACTATTAGTTAAAATTCTTTCATTTAACGCTTTAGACGCCGGCCCTATACATGGATGTAGATCGAAAATGGATTTAATGTTGAAAACTGTTTCACGAAAATTCCATGGAGCCGGTAACATATCGCCTTTTACTGGGTAAAGCTAAAAATGAACAAAATTAAATTCCATACAATGTTTTCTAATTGATAATAATAAAAAAATACAATATCGTGATTCTGAGGTTATTCATAAATAGGTTTTTTAATACTTTATGTGGCCTACTATCGAGCTAATTTTGTCAGATTAACGATATTTCAAGAGTCGTGGCCGTCAAAGCTACTAGTTAGACAAGAAGGAAGTGTGATAGTTATTTTAATATATCTTCACGCATATATCTATTTCGAGAAGGAGTACAGATATTACATTGTTCAGTATTCAAGTGAGAATTTTATTTTATTACTAGAAATCTACCTTTAATATTTGACTCAAGTAGTCCTTGATAACTCGAGTTAAACATGACACCAACTTCTTTCTGTTATGTGCAATAAAACTATCAAAATAATTTTCTTTATCCAAATCAAATGTGTTATTTGTTTCAATTTGCAACGAAGCTTCAGTTGTAGTTGATGAGTCATCAAAGTCATTCGTCAATGACCAAGATGATGGTTTGCTTTGTTCATCATTCTTTACTGTATCTTGAAGGCCCAAGCCAACATTGTTATTGCTATTCTGAATGATCCTTTTTGGATTATTTATATTAGAAGATATTCTTTTAATAGAAATTGGTAAGTTTCTTCCAATAAATTTATTTAAAAGTTCATTATTATTCATTTCGTCTTTTATAACAGTTTGTGACGTAAATTTTATAACACTTGGATTACTATTTGATACAAATTTATTTCTCATACTGGGAATGTATTTTGGCAATTGAATACTTGTATTTCTACATATATTGTATACTGGTATATTAGAGTGTTCTGTATGTTTCTGTGCTTGTATTGTAGTACACTCTGGTTTATTATCTATTCTTATTTTCCTATTTTGGTCTAAACCAGTACAACCAGCATTTTTCTGAGGTAATAATTTACGAAGAGTTGACCGAATATTAGCTGTGCATTCTTTTAAAACAATGTTTTCTTCTGGTAAATTGACACGTTGGCTGTTAATATTTTGAGTAAATTTCTGTGATACAAATGTGTTAGAAGCAGTATTAGCGTTCAACGCCTTTCTATTATTACTGCTGTTGGGTAAAAATTCAGCTATATGACGCTCAATGGACCAACTGCTATTATTGATAATATTGGGTATAACTATTTTACATTGTTCTGGTGATGAATTATTCTCGCTTTTGTTAATAATGTAATCTTTCACTTGGTTCAATGTGAATGAGACTATGTCTAAAGACTTGGCTCTAGAAGCTAATGCAACATTATTGGTGAGCAAAACCTGAAAATTAAAAAATATATATTAAGATTAAAATACACATAATTTTTAATGAAATAGTATTTGATATTCACAATTTTTCTTCTCGCTCTACTTAAATGATAATTAAACAATAGTTATTTATTGCATGTATTTTAAGTTTGTTGTTACGTTAAATCAATTATTGAAAACCACACAATAAGTTTAGATCTAACAGGATGGAAAAATCTAATAGAAAGAGAATTTGTATTGAGGCAAAGTGGACAAAGGTCATATCTTTAAAATAATGTTCAGTGTTAATTTAATAAGAGGCTATATAAATATCTTACCACATAAAAATTATCATCAATAACTTGAAGACAACAATTTATTATTTCATCTTCGCTATTTCTACATGTAATCTTGCGGTGAATAGCCTTTATTGCTGCTTGAACTGAAAACAAAGTATTTTTTTACAAGAGAATTTCAATTCTGATTTTAGTCAGGTAATAAATAAACTAGGGTCATTTCATAGTACGCTTTGAAAATTATCTAAGACATCCATTCCATTAATAATATCTAAAAAAAAAGTGAATGCTGCAGACGGTCAGTTAGTTCTGTGGCAACATTGTATTAATCTATGAAACTAAAATATAATTACCCATAACAGATGTGTTTAATTTCAATTGGAGCGTGATATAACGGACTGCGTTAGCCGCCATACTGGCAAGTTTATGTATTTGACTATTTGTTTTAAATTCCAATTCTTTGTGCACTTGGTATGGTACCATCATATGACACGTCGGATCTGAAAACATATTTTTATTCAGCAATATCAGTTGAAATTTTTAAGTGTATATATTTCTATGATGACAAGTAACAGCATGGATATAGACTGATAACCATTCATACTTCATATGAAATATATATAATACAATATATTAACTACACTAAATGGGTCAATAACTTCATTCTAAGATAAGCATTGATAGGAGCAGTAAGTAGTAAAAGTAGTAGCAATAGTTAAAGGTGCTGTATTAATTATTAAAGTTTACGAAAGAATTCCTAAAATGTATTAAAGCTTATAGGTAGTAGCTAAAGGTACAGAGGCAATAGAGAGTTGTGTCCACACCCGCATTGTGTGACTAAGGGTAACAATATGAAAAAAGGGCTTCCTTAAAGTAAAAAGTTATTTAAAAAATTATTTAAGCCACAACTTAGTCAAAATTGCAGACTGAAGTACCCTTAACATAAGTAAAATAGATGAGAAAAATGTCTTTAGAAGTTAAAAAAAATACTTGCCTGACTTGACGAGTCTATCTATAAATGTAAGATTGTATAACAAAACATTTGTGTCTACAACAATGTACCAAATATCAGTCCTAACTGCTGCAGCTGAGAATTTCTTCATAAATGACACATCCCAGTTTAGTGGATTAGCACTTCTGTAACTCTCCTAAAATTTGAATTTATTTGTAGGGGCCTTTATATTCATAGATATTACACCAATGCTAATACTAAGGCAGGGCTTCTACCCAGAATGACAGTGACTTTCCTTCACTTTCCTCTTGCCACATCCACCATGCATGCACTTTGACTGAGGGTGCCTTACAACTTTTTACTACACCTTTAAGTAAGCAGCAGTTTAAATAAATAGAATATAAATAGATACAAACCTTAGAAGTACATGAACCACCAGCTGTATTATTGTCATGTTCAATAATCCGCAGCATACTTTTATTTTGAATGTTTATATCTGAAATTGATTAATTTTACATTAATGTATTTTAAAATCTTTCAAGTGCAGAATGTCTACTAAGTATTCAATTGAATAAAAAACATACCTTCATGTCCATCATGTTTATTAAAAAGATCTGCTCCAAATAGTTCCCGCGGCTTACGTCTAGCCATCAATTTTAATCTTAAATCATTGGTATTTAAAAAAGCCTTCTTTTGCACTGGTTCATTATCAAAATTAACAACATGTCTTTTAAGAACTGATGCTGTCACTGTCTTGCAGACACTCTTATCTTGAATTATTTTGAAACGTTCTGAGAGTAAATTGCTTTGGGTTTCATCTTCCTTTTTAGATTTCACAAGAAACTGTTGATTATGATTTTCATCGTTTGCAGGCAATGGCTGGTTAGTAGTTAAGTTATTTGAATTGCTTTCAGTATTCGAGTCATTATTATCTTTAATTGTAAATCTATTAAGTGATTGTCTAATATTAAGAGATTTATTGCTTAGAACAGTTTTAGTGTTGACTTGTGGCTCTATTTTATTACTTAACTGTTTTGTTTGATTAATATATTTCTTTAGTATGTTTACATTCACAGGAGCATTAGACAATATTTTTGTCTTGGAATTATTATTGTTTATGGTGGTTTGACTTGGAAAATAATTACTTTGATCATTAACATGATTAGATAATGAAGCTGCAAAGTTTTCATTTGGTTTTTGCTTATTAACTGCTTGCTCAAATAATGCTGCTGGTGGTTCATCCCAAACGTTTTTATAATCCTGTGAGAGAGCACTGCTTAGTCCATTATTAGTATCACTACTATGATTAGGTGAATAACCCGGCTCAGGAAAATGTTCATGACTGTCTACTACATCAATACATCTTCCTTTATTCTGGAAACAATATTTAGAATATCAGAAAGTCAACCTTATTAGAATCTTATTTTAATTCAATTACACTAAACACTTACGACAATTTCTGAAAGATACCAGACAGATTCACCAGTGGCAGGATTGAAGAAGTAAATTTGACCTGGCAACCTCTTGGACCGACCGATATACCATTGTTCATTTACTTGCTCAACACTATACAGATCTTTATCACTCATTTTGCTTACATTCTGCAATTATTAATTTATAAAATTTATCAACACATTCAAACAATACAAAGGCTGAAGGAATGGAGTGTGCAGTCATCCTTTCTTTACTTCAAATGACATTCTTCAATCATCATCCAGATTTGTTTTTAAAAGTTAACAAGTAAATTAATTTATAAAGGATATTTACCTCATTCAACGTCAACTTCGTAAACTACTACAGTAGTAACGGTCGGTAACTTACAACCATTGTTATTTGGTACCATAAATTACATATCATTATAGGTTCAATATTTTGCACCGAATCAGGAGCTATATTTATCAAGGAATAAAAAGCAACGCACCACTCGCTATTTGATAGAATACCTATATTTATAAATTAACTGTTGATTATAAGTTCGACCTTCAGACCTTAAACGTAAACGTAAATCATCTCCGAAAAATGCTAGATATCACCGTACCAAGCGTTCGAGCTTCGAGTAACCCGGTAAAAAACAGCCCGACTCGACTGTCAAATTTAAGCAAGTAGTGTGTTGCTATCAATAAAAAACAACACTGTCTTGAACTACGAATATTCGTTTTATGATTCGTCGTGTATGTATAAGTAGATAATACAAAATACAGATTGTCGAATATTAAAAAAAAAAGTAAATACTTAATGGTGACTAAAATTACTGAATATAATTTCAAGGTCAATTTAAATTTTTTAAATAAAATCTCATTAATTTGCACCCGGGTCTTGAGTGAGACATTTCACATTCAGATTCATGTTCAAGTTGAAAATTAACCTTTATAAACTATAATAACTAAAGTACTAAAAATATACATGTGATTTATTAGTATTAATTAATATCAGAATTGAATATGTTTACAGTGCATTTCTACCAATCTACAAGTACACTTTTTACATGTATAAACAAATGTTTCAATTACTTCCATGTTTAGTCAATTTTTTTATCAGAAAACTCGTTTCTTTCTTTATATTATCCCTTGATATCCATATAGTGTAAAAATGCACCTGGACTCCAGTAATATAACATATTCTATTTCAATCGTTTCATTGAATCACCTATTAATAAACGTAATACAATTTTACACCCGACACGCTCCCATGTTATTATATTTTGGTGAATGCTTCGGTTATCGATTGAATATCAAGATAATACCAATATTTTAGATAATAAATTTAAATGGTAATAATCGAGAAAGGTAGATGGCGTTACATTACCAGAATGTCTTGACTACATTATACATACTTGATATGGTTTACTCTTTGTTTGTTATGATTTATGGGTCTGTTGATGTGAGTGCTTCTGTTGTAAACAAACTGGCAGCAATAAATTAACAAGGGGCAGTCTTTAAATAGACACTATAATCATCATTAACGGGATAATAAACAGATAAGGTGTATAGAAATCATATCCAAGAATATCGCAAACTATAGTAAATACGCAAAATGTCTCATAGGCGCTCAAGTGTTCATGGATTAAATGATCTATTTCCAAGAGAAATCGACATAGAGGTTTGTTTAAAAACTCTGAAGATATATCAGAAAATTGAAGGTGATGTAAACTGCGTAGTATGGGATGCTTGTCTAGTTTTAGCTAAATATCTTGAAACAATTTGCCATCAGAAACCTGATTTTCTCAGTGGATTAAAAGTTTTGGAATTAGGTTGTGGTTTAGGCGTTGTTGGACTTACAGCTGCTACTTTGGGGTATGTTAATAGAAATAAAACACATCCAACACATTAAATCACAATTATAGTATATGAAGAATATGCAATTTGTACGCAGTAACAGAATCACATTTAACAGTACAGTTTAAGAACAATAATCCTATTTTCAGAGCACAGGTGACACTAACTGATTTGCCAGAAGCTCTCACTTTGCTAAGATATAATATTAATGAGAATAAATCTAAAATAGCAAGTATGGGTGGTTATGCTATTGCAGAGTCTCTTGTCTGGGGTGACAGTACATCTGAATTACTTCAAGAAGAGTTTGATTTGATCGTTTTAGCTGATTGCGTTTATTATGAAGAGGTAACATCAGTTCAAAACTAGTAAATTCACCTATCAATTTATTTGCAGAAATAACAAAATGTGCTCATATATTTTTATTAATAATGACTGCTTCATATCAATGACCTTTTTTCATTATGAAACTTTGTTCCTCTTTACTATTACAATAATTAATTTGGTACTTTTTCGATAGTTATACAAAAAATGACCACAACTCTACTAATTATTTTGATCATAAGATTAAGACGATGGAGTTGCTTATCATATATTTGTTGCAATTGTTTTAGGCAGTAGAGTCCCTGATCCAGACGTTACTTCAACTTAACAAGCCTTTATCAAAAAAGAAAACTGTGATATACTTAACACAGGAGCTTCGTGATTCAGAAATACAGAAGCGTCTTTGGGAAATGTTCTATGAAAAACTCACTGACAGCTTCTATATAGAACAAATACCTGAGGCACAACAACACGCAAATTACAGAAGCCCAGACATCATACTTTTAAAATTAATTAAAAAATGATATTTGTATAGTCATGAAGTTAATTGTTTTTCAAGCTCTCTTAGAAATTGTAAATAATGATTCTTTATTTTATTTATTGGGGTCGGACCCTAAAGCTTTGTATTTTTACTGTAAAAATTTGAGGTATTGATTGTTTGAATTGAGTATTTTTGAAGTTTTGCCTTTGTCATTGTTAATATTGTATTGTTAATGTAAATTGCTCATTTACTACTCAAAAATTGAAACTTGTACATTTCCTTATTACAGATTATATTGTATAATTAGTATATACTAGATCAGGTAGTTTAATAAGCGAAGCGTGTATTTTGATCTCTCATAAAATGTTTTAAACTTTGTTAAGTAAGATCTATTTAATGCTTAGGATTTAAAAAAGATAATATGAACATCATATCTTAAAATAAAAATTTTCTCTGCTAAAAGTATATTTTAAAATTATTACATGAATCCTTGAGTAGAAATCCATGTCCAAGTACGTGATATCTTATGAAGTTATGACTATATAAAAATCAAGATATTCGGATGAATTTCGCTAAAATACAATTGATGTATTTTTCATTTGGGAAGTCGGATTCAATTATTCTTTAGTATGTACAACGTTCCTTGTTCAAAACCAAATCGTTTTTTTTAATGGCAACATCGAAATCATATGACAGTTTTCGGCTCGAATCAAGTATAAGTTGAAATATCCTTTATTTAACTAATTATGAAGCACTGAGAGTATTGAGTAGTTACTTCTATATTCCAACCTTCTTAAATAAATTAGATTACTTTTTTTACTGCAGGTTGGAGGATACGTTCTATTCATTTGCAGCCTCAATTTGATCAAAATGGCTGTAAAAATGGGAGTATTTTGGATTTCCCTTTTAATATCTGTAATTGGTGAGTAAGTTGTTATAAACTGTCTACAATTAAACGTACTATTTTACATAATGTTTTACTAATTTATTGATTTTAGGTTCCAACGCGGCTGGAGAGCTCAACATCTTACACAGCCCCGATTCATTGAAATTTACTGGTTCTAGTGGTCTTTTGGAAAGCCTTCTCAAGGAAGTATTCTCTGCTTCACTTGGATTATCAGTTGAAGAGGTATAATATCACATTTTTATTGGGTATTCAAATTTTAAACTGTGTCACGAGGTTCGTCTTAAATTATTTTTTAGAGTTCTAACTGGAATGGTTTATCAGTCAGAGATCCCTTTAACACTCCTGAAGCTGTTGTAGAAGTTTACATCGATGGAGTATCCAATCTGGGAGCCATTGTGAGTTAATTTTCATATTTTTCAAGGTCTTTAGTAATGAATGATTTAACAATAAGCATTATTTTACTTGTATTTGTTTTTTAAAATTTTAGGGGAAAAGTCAACACAGATATCCCCTCATTGTGGATGAATATGAACCTGACACCTTTGATTCTCTGAAACACAGAATTAATCAACGATTCTCTGGAGCTGCAAACAAAATTGTTAACATCAGATTGTCTGAAGAGAAGCAGGTATTAATTGTTTTGGAAATCATACTTCAAATATATTTAGTCATTAGATTAGGACTGTTTTTAATGAAACACCTTGTATTTTTTATTTATGTATAATTTACGACACCTGCTATAAACAAACATTGTTTCTCCTATATCTGGCAGAAATTACTTTTAGTGATAAAGTCACAAATTGCTCTCAGTGCATGTATTGTGTGTGTTAAATTGTAATCTTATTATAATAAATGGTTTATGTTTATTATTTGATGTGCATCCATAGGATATGTTCATAATACTTATGGTAATAGTTTCTATTTAAAATTTCTATGCTATTAGACTAAATAATACTTTTGACAGTGAGCCTTAAGAGTTTGTTTTCAAAAATTTTATACATTTGCCAATTTAAATCTACAAAACGAAATTTATAACATTTCACAGTTAAATGATTATGCTGATGTATTTGGACCAATGAAAGTGCCCAAGGTCGCCAAACAGACACTGCAACACTTGAAAAACAATGTGGAGGAAGATCACCAATTTCTGTATCAGTTGGAGGTCCTCAAAGCTATTGCTGAACGGGTATGACTTATTCTTTCTCTTTCTCAAAATGCAGTGTGCTCTAGATTGCAAGTTGATTACTTTTGTGTGTTTTCACTACAGCCTCTTTTCTGATGAGCCCTTATTGTTCCTGCAAGTCATTTTCCAGATTCTCTAATAGAGTACAAACTGAAGTTTTAATCACAATTTAAAAAAAATGTGTTTTTATGTTGCATTAAAAAATTTTTATCAATACACTGTGTTTATTTAATAAGGTTGAATCTGGAGCGGTATCATCTGACAATGTTGTTGATTTCTTCAACTTCCGTTTCACTTCTCTTCACGCCCTATCTGATTTTCACGGCGCTAGTTCTCTACAGACTAAAGAAGCAAAGAAGTTGTTGGGTATGTTCAAACTGTAATATAGATATAAAACTTCTACTGTTAAACTATAATATAATTTCTAACTATAATATAATATTCTTGTAGCTTATATTATGTTAAGAGATCAATGAAAGAACAGTATTTTTTCCAGCTGCATCTAGTTTGTAAGAATAAATAGTAATGCAAGAAAATAAGCATTTCAATTTGTTTTAGTTGAAACTCTTGAAAAGTTGAGCAAAGCCTTCTCAGATGCATATGATGGAGCTGTTGTGTTTGCTGTAGTTACAACAGATGTCGCTCATACCCGCCGTGCGCCTCGTGCTGTCACTGCTAAAGATGATGTACCGGTAAGTTCATTATTATTATGATATAATGAGATATGGATAAATCTGTGTACATTTCCACAAGTCAATACAGCAGCGTCAAGTGTGTCTGCAAGTCTGTAGTAGCAATTGTCTTTGCTCAAAGGCTGCGTTCTAGCTTAACACCAAATGAAGAGTGGTCATGAGCCAAGCTGCTATACCTATAAATAGAAATATTTTGCAATACTTTCATATTATAAGTGTTAAATACAATAAATACCATAACATATTGTATTGTTCTTTTTTTTAGCAAAACATTAATATTGCTGATAGCTACTCATCAGATTATCCAGCCGTGTTCAATATAATCCTCTGGTTCGTAGTTGTGTTGATATTCACTCTGACAGCCATTGTGTATACTTTCATCGAAATGGATCCCGGCAGGGACTCCATCATCTACCGAATGACCAGCACTCGCATGAAGAAAGACAATTAAATGTGTTGTAAAAGTATTAAGATGTTGTAAGTTGAAGTGCTGTAGGCTTTTCAAAACAAAGAAATTACACAAAAATACTACATATGAAATTATTATTATCTTCTTTTCATTTGTTTTGAGAGCAGTTTGTATGTAATTTAAAATTGTTGAATGTTCGTGATATATTATCAATAAAAATACCTATTAAAGGTGATTTGAATCAATAATACAATAAGTATTTATTTAAATTAAATAATGCTTTTTATTTATCCTGAAGAGGTACAATGTAAATATTGTTGTGTTAATATTCACTTATGTTACCTACATGTTTATTTGTGTCCGCACGTGATCATGTCGTAGTCTTAGATTAGATTAAGAAAATAAAAGTATATATGTGAGAAAATAGGGTTCCACGTTAAAATTCAATACTATTTGTTGACATTACTATTTATTATTGAATTCAAACAAAACTGTTTTAATATTACAGGATGTTTAATTGTTACAGAAATACATTCCCTATTTCAAATATGTTTTTTTATTTCTAATTCCCTCCCTATTCAATATATGGTAATTTTGTCTTTACTGCCATATTTATGTCAGTTTGAATAAATGTACGAACAGCCCCTTGCATACAACGACAATATTACGCGTATCCTGACCCCTCGTTTAATTTTGACTGCTTACCCCGAACTTGTGACAGCATTGGGGTCCTATGCGTAAAATAACAAGAAATGCTAGTATGTCACAGAGATCTTAAGGAATCCATAATAAATGATTAAAATAAAAAGAAATTTATATTAGTAATTTTATTTTTATAATAATGGCACTCTTATAAAATTATATTAAAATGTATAATTATACTGAATATTTTCTAACAAATAGACATCAGATTAGCACCCTTATAATTAAGTTATGTAGTTACAAAAATACATAGTGTACTTTGGCTAATATTAACTTATTAGTAATAAACATTTATTCTTACATGAAATATGTAAGTAAGGTTATATGTTAAATAATTTATGAACATATATCATAAGCCGATTATTTCTATAGCCCTTCAACATTTTAGTAACAATTACGTGTTAGGTTACAAATTAATATAGAGAAAAATTAGAGACTTCTTCGTTGATGAAAAAGATCACTTTATAGTAAAAAATAAAGTGACGTGAACACAAAACGGCATCTTAAGCCTAACCTTGTTTTGTTCAGAAATATTTAATAAATGATTATTTAACATAGTTTTGTGGTTTATTTTTTCCTTGTAAGTTGTACATGATTAACGCCTCATTGTATATTGATGCGCCCGTCTAAGTCGTTTACGCAGTTCAGCTGGCAGTCTCTCATAGCAGCGACGACAGGCTGGCCTCTCGTCGTACTCATAGAACTTGGAGCGAGTGCCCAAAGGAGCATCACAAAGGGCACATGCAAAATGATGAACGCACCAAGCCTTGTTCAGCGCCGTGAATACTGATAAAGATACATCATATATGGTTTGGTGGCAGACAATTTCCTCTTACGCATAGTTTAGTTTGATACTCAAAATAGTTGAATTTAATATGATTTTAATTAAGCTTTTTTACTAAAAACATACACAATAATTTTATTTTCATTCTCTTGCAATAGAAATTGACTCACCATCACCAGCAATAACCTGATTGCAAACATAACAGAGGTTTCCAAATAGTTGATGGTAATGTTGCTCACAATAAGCAAGACCTTTCTTCTCATAGTGTCGATGTCCATGGAAAGGCTTTTCACACTTTGCACATACAAAATGCTGAAAGAAAAAATAAAAACAAGTGAAATAAAGTTTAACAACAATAAAACTATGCACTAACATTTTGCAAGTCATTGTCATAATAAATATCATACTGCTAAAACCTCCATGAAGAAGGAAATAACCACATCTGTACTAGGTCATCCAAGTCTGTTGTGTTAACTACACATTTCTGCATGCTACAACATTCTAACAATCAAATTTCTCACATTTTGGTCTATAAATCGGTTTTTATTTTCTAAGGTAATAAAAATCTTGAATGAACATACCTCAACATGCCAATGTTTCCCAAGAGCAGTAACAATTCTCTCCTCAATGGGGCGTCGACAAGCGCCGCATATTGGGATACCCATTTTGTCATGGCATCGAAGACAGAACAAATTATTCTAAATAAAAGAAAAAATACATTAAAACAAAGTGTTTTGATATAACAAGGGCTTATTTGATTTATCTAAGTATAGTTTAAATAGGCTAAGTTCACCCCTTTAAGGCATAATAAACCTACCACATCATTGGAAGCATAACCAGGGCGATGTTTAACTTCTCTTGCAGTGTGATCAAGTTCAACACCGCACGTAGCACAGGTGAAATGATACCCATGGTACAGCTCACCACGGAAGCGAAGTGGTTCACCATCAATCATGCCACTAGAATAAATTGAACATTTTAAATAAAGATAATCTGTGTTATGGACATTCAGAGACCCAAAATAGTACAAGGCGGTTAGCATGACTAAGAGGTGTCATCTTTTAGCTTGTAACAGATAAAGTTAGAACCAGTTTCTTTTCAATATAGCATGATTTGAACAATTAACTTATTATTTTATGATAATAGTAATTCATATTTTTGTTTCATATAGAAATTAACTTGACTTCTCAAAAGTAAACAAAATCATCAAGTTTCAGGCTTTACTTTGCGGAAATCCATATTAACCCTTTCGTTACCGCAATCCATTCCGCCGTAGTGGTGCTACTGAACCGGGCAGCACGCCGCGAAGTGTGCACGTTGCATGATGGCAAGTCGATGTTCGAATTTTCTCATTTAAGTGTTACATATTTAAAGATTTTGCTGGTATATTAAATAAAAATTTAAATTAGGATAGTTTTTAGTAATTTATTTGGCTGTGATATATCTTAAAACAGGGATCTACACATAAACCCACATTACAATCTTTACATTCATATTTATATTCCCGTCTTTTGTCATTTGCACTGCAAACAACGCACCTTCTACTTCTGTTTTTCCCTACCGATTTATAAACCGAAAGAAAATGTCTTTCGGTTAACCTTAGTGGATAATTATTGCCTGTTAGACGTTGAGGATTTATATTATGGTGATATTTCTGCAATATTTCTCTAATTAAGCGTAGTTGAAATGTTGCCATTGATATTGATTTATTCGTATTATGTTTGTAAAGACAATAAGCATTCCACACACAAATGTCTAACATATGAAAGAAATATTTACGAACCTTTAAAAAATAATATTTGCATTTAAATTGAATTGTGCTTCAGTAATGATTTATTATTATATTTTTTTTTTTACTTTTCTATTTTAGTTTCCAAATACAAAATTCACTTTAAAATAATTGTTTTCTAAAGGCGCATATAACAGAATTGATTGCACTATAAGAGGAATTAATTCAATAACACTACAATATAAAGAACGGCAAAATTCGGTGTTGGTAAAAACCGGAAAATGAATGCCGACTAACGACGGCGCTGGTACACACGGGGCGTTTTGTGAATGCCGACTAACGGCGGCGCTGGTACACACGGGGCGTTTTGTGAATGCCGACTAACGGCGGCGCTGGTAACGAAAGGGAATTATTTAAAATTATTTTGCTTATAATTCCCGCTGAAGGAAAATAACGTCCACCAACATTCAATAACTTGTCTCGACGCGTTTCGCCACTTCACGTATCCTGATGATGCCACAAACACAATAATTAAACAAAATAATTTTAAATAATTTCCTTTAAGTATCCCTTCTTCTTAATTTCTTATAATGAAACTACTCACTGGCACTTATGGCACATGAAACTAAGTTGTCCATTAGCCTTAATTTTTGCATTGCAGCAATGACAAAGCGCGCGACCTGCGTGACGTATAAACCCAGCATCAGCAAGCTCCATGTTACATTCATGGCAGCGGAAGCAAGATGGATGCCAGTTAGCATTCATCGCCTTGATAACACGCCCAATGACGAATTCTCCTATAATTATTAAGCGTTTTGTTTTAGATTAATAATTAAGCAATTATATTATTCTTTATGATTATTCATGAGTGCTGAAACATATATTTGTTTTGGACCCGGAATCAACCCCTGGGTGTAGGGCATAACAAACCTCAACTCTAATGCTACAATGAAATGTTGCAAAAAATTGAAATCATCTTATGACAATAATTTATAAACAAATATATCTCACCACATTTTCCACAACATGGTGCAAATAGTACTTGGAAATCTCTTTCACAATATTTACGGCCTTCAAACTCATAGAAAACCCCATCAGGAAACACTCTGAAGCACTGAGCACATCTGTATAATTAAAACAATTACGTTATTTTGTAATTATGAGAAACAATTTTTTCCAGGGTTCAATTTTGCACTCTAAGTGGTGGATATGTTAGAATAAGTTATATGAAAATTCAACTTATACCTATGTTACTATTGTAATAAACTATTTCAAAACTAATGTAAAAGTGAATACAAAATGAGAAGACTCAATTCAATGATAAGTGATTCTTACATTTGAATAAATTCTTAATAAAGTACATTTCCTCAGATTATTTATAAGTTATAAAATGGTTTTTACTGCTATATTCATTTTCATTCTTTAAACGTTTAAGTCTCACCACAACCATAAGAACTTACGACAACATAAGATAAAATAAATCTTTTTATTATTATTAAATCTTTTAGATGAAGACTTACACAAAACAGGATGTATGCCAAAGTTCCCCATTTGAGTTAACTATCTTTTCATTAGGTTCAAACCCATCCTTACAGCGGGTACAGAACATATTATCCAGAGACATTTGGCCTAATCTGAAAAATACAATTTAAATTATAGAAATATCTTTGGTTAATCGATGACATGATTTGTTTAATTTAAAAACTACGCAGATAACTATTACATTTATTTAGTTTATTTTTAACCCAAAATGATCACACAAGCTGTATAGTCTTTTAAAACAATTAAAATTTAATATTAGCATTCAATTATCCTTATAAAATGTTTAATGTATTACTCATTAATAAGCAATGTCATGAAATAATTATCTAAGCATTGATTATGAGGTTTAAAATAAACAGTAATTTTAGTTGATAATCTAATTATAACTATTTATTATTATACAACAGAAAATGTTAAATAATAATATGAATAAGCAAAATCATGAAATAATGATCTGATCTTGATCTCAAAACGCCTAGTTAAAGTGCAGATAACGCGTGTGGGTTTATAATGTTTTAAGCCATGTGTAATGTTAACCACTCCCAGTGGCAAATAATGGTTCTTACCCAGGCATTTTTATGGATATAACACTTTACTATTGTAAAATGGACGTGTTGTACACTTTAATTCTGCCAAAAACAATAAATATAATAAATAAACGGAGTTCGTATTGGTGAATCACTTCGATCAAGGCGAGGTGAAGCCCTACATGGAATTCAAGGATGTGATGTAATTTAAGTCAACATTATAAATAGAACTTTATTAAGAACATTTAATATACTCACCTTAGCTATTGTGCAAAGATAAATATTTACAGCCGCTACTTCAAATTAATAAGTAAATAAAAGTTATAAAAGTCACAGAAAGCAACCACCAAAATAAGAACACCTCGCAAATCCGCAGTCCACAGACAAACTTTTTTCTTGATTGATTCAATCCAGAGATATCATATATATCATATAACCTAGTTTTCAAGAGTATTTGAATTATTCAAAAAGGATCATCTAATTTTCCTTTTTTATTATTTTAATAAAGTGGTGTCAACAAAAGAACAACTACAAGATATTAGATTTAAAATTCTATACCTAAATCTAGAATAAAAACCATAGACAAGGAGCAGCGAAGAAGAAGCAAATTAGTGTTCCTTGCGGAGCTGTAAGAATGGGGTGAGGTAGTATTTCTCACAGAGTACTTACTACTTAATAATACTAATATTATATGGTATTTCTGTTTCCGTTCCTCAAGTCCAGATGGAGCCTTTCGGCGTTTTTTGTTGTTTATCTTATTACCTGCTTTTGACATTGACAAATAGTTAATGCCGTGAGCATAAAACCAGCGTATAAAGAATACTGAGGTCGTTTCAGTTTATTTTTATTTTGCTTGGCTGTAATCTAAATATTAAACTTGTGATATGGATGACGACACTAAGAAGTTAAACTTGCAAACCGTAGAAGAGTTAATTTTGGATGAAGATAAAGTGCTAACATACATGTATCTAAGTAAGAAACTTTGCATTCACGTGAACGAAAGTAAAGAATTATTGAGTTCTTTCATCAAAAAATGCAAGGCGAGTAAGCCACCTGTTAAAACTCATGTTAATTATCTCATATCTGGATTGGTAGACTGCAATAAGGCTCGAAATATTGTGTGCTCTGAGAATGACCTCCATCGTGTTAGAGGAGAGCTGAAATCAGTATTTTTCGAACATATTTACAGTGTGAGTAAGGGAGAAAAAGCTGTTGACGGCGTAACTTTATCGAATATCAACAATTTTTTAGATTTTCAATCATGTATAGGATTAATAAAAAGTAAATCATGCTTAAAACATTCTGATACTGAAATCAATAATTTGAAGAGCCACAGTCACGAATCATCTTTACTTAGCTTTACGAAAACACCAGCTAGTATAGAGCAGAAAAAGAAGCTCAAACAAGAGCCTGTGCAAGGCATAAATAAGATGAGTGTTGAAGTTAATGTTAAAAATGAAAATCAAGAGGTAAATACATCTAAAACAACATCTAGTGCTACAAGGACTAATACCAACTCACAGAAGGGAATAAGTGGTTTTTTCAATAAACAAACCAGCAAACCAGTCCAAGAAAAACACACACAAGAAGCTGATAATAAATCTGTAATCTCTAAAACTAAAAATGAGACTGAAAAAACAATAGGTAGAGTAAAACGCGAGGAAAAAAATACTTCAGAAATCTCTAACAGTAGCAGAACTAAGTTTGAAAATAAAATTGTAAATGGATCTGCTAAGTTTATTATAGATAAAAAGAATGCAAGGGTTGATAAAAAACGAAAGAGAGTTTTACATTTGTCTGATAGTGAAAGTGAAGAGGATGGGAATAATCCGTTTGCAAATGAAGACTGTGTTAAGGAAACTATTGACTCTGACAATGAGATCCCTCTGACACCTAGAGCAAATGTTGTTAAAGTAACATCAGGAGTCATAAATCCAAAGAAAAAACGTAAATTAGTAGATAAAGTATACACGGATGAGGATGGCTACATTTTAACAAAGAAAGAAGAGGTCTATGAGAGCTGTTCAGATAATGATGAGCCTGTGCCTGAAGTTAAGAAGGAAAAATTAGTAGATATGAAAGAAAATATAATTGCTAAAATTTATGCTTCTCCCAAGAAGGATGGAAAAAGGGCTAAGAAAGTTTCACCTCCACAGAAGGGAAAACAATCTACATTAATGAACTTTTTTTCTAAAAAATAATTGTTCAAGTCATGTAAAATACAATCATGATGGTTAAATTGTTAAAAAAAATTGATCACATCTCAGTTTGTACCAGGGTTTAAAACCCTTCCTTGGTTCAATTTTGAGGATAAAAAATAAAACAATTCTAATTGAAAATGATTTTTATTTATAAGAGGTGCTTGAGATACATTTTCTTAATTAGTTACTATATTATTATATACCGATAACAAGTGGACATACTTTTGCCTGTAAAAATGGTCCACCTCCCATTGCAGTGTGAAATTGCTAGTTGTGCAATTTCTATTGTGAATCTTAAAATATTTCAATATATATATAATTATCCTAATTGATAAAGCAACATCTTATACTAGAAATGGCGACCTTTGTAAAGTTTATGTAACCCTTGTAATGCCTACTTCTGGATCGTTAGAACAAAGTTGAGTTAGGTGTTATATTCCGCAAAAGTGATGTAATCTGGAAATTTACTATTGGCTTGCTACTACTGCCTAGGGTTTGACGACATATTATGTGTGATTCTACAAAAAACATAAAGCTGCTGTAGAAAAGTAGCCTTACTGTCATTAGTACACTGTAGTCTACTAACAATATACATAAAAATTGTAATGTACATTGTAACGTAAACAAAGAAGTTTAGCAGTTCCTATTTACTAATTGGGTAAATTGTAAAACATCGTTGTATGCATGAGCATAAATCCTATCAACTCAAATTATATCACAATCAAGTATATTTGTTAAATAAAACCTAGTATTAATCATAATCAATAGGTTCAGTTTTAGGTACTAACAGTTCTTCGGGCATTTCACCCGAATCCGAATCTCATCTAACCGTTCCAATAGCTACTACCCAATCAGGATGCACCTGCACATCTACTAAGTATGTGCATTTTGTGTTATATGTTGTCGATATAACATCTTGATTTGATACCAATCTGTAACAAATGCCAAGTTCAATAGTAATACATTCTATTTATATGCAAATTAAACTTTTCATTTTAATTCAGTAAATTAAAGACTTACTTTGATTTAATTTGATTGTCCCAGATATTTACATAGGCGTCGATACCAGCCGAGCACAATAACGAACTGTGAGGCGATCCATGGCCATCAGGGACTCCAGTAAATGAGGTTAGAGTGCCTTTGGCAACTGCAGACCAATCTAATGCGGTCACTTTGCCATTGTGTCCACGATACTCATGGATACATGTCGATGCAGCCAAATCCCATACTCTGATTTTCTTGTCATCACCTGATATAGAAATGCAATTATTTTAAGTTAAGTAATGGATGCGATCAACACGAAAATATATATAGAGAGAGGGGTTACTGACTCTCCAAGATCACTGCCTACCCCAGAAGTGTAAGCTAAGTAAGTTTTTTTAATTAGGTTCATTTATCAAATTGTCTGCATACCAGCACTTGCGAGATAATCGCCCTGTGGTGCAAAAGATAATGCTCTCACAACCGCTTTATGTGCAGATAAAACTCGCACTAATCTCGCAGAGTCCACAGTCCACAATCTTATGCTGCGATCAGTACTGCCCGTCGCTACGTACGTCTCATTGGGATGAAATTTTACACACTGCAAACAATAATATGTATAGCATATTTGTAAAGTTGAAATGTAGTGGGATTTAAAATTAATAATGGCCTAACTAGTCTAGCCTGCGGTAAAAGCATGCATAACTTACAGTGACATCACCCAAATGGCCTGCAAATACTCTAATTGGGAAAGTTCTGTCTAAGGACCACAGTTTAGCGGTTTTATCGTTTGATCCAGTTATTATGAAAATACTATTTCTTGACACATCCATACACCATATAGGGTAATTATGACCTCTGAAAACAAATGAAGTAAATGTGAGCAGTTTAAAAGTTTTAATGTTTTTTAATAAATATTCATTGGTTTGTTGAAATAGCTTCAAAACATAATTCATCTCTTGGAAAAAAATCACAACGGTTTCTAAGATACGCAATACAACTCTTTATTGTCTACAGAAACAAACTATGCACAATAACAGCTTTAAATCGCTCTCCTGCAAAATTGTGATTTTGTAGATACTACCATGTTAACAGGACCTGACTATATGTTTTAGATTATAACATGGATTACACATTAACGACACTATAATTTACGTACGACACGACGTTAAATACTTATATACTTACCTATATATTGATGCGCAGGAGTAATCAGATAGCCGCCAAGCTCTCATTGTATTGTCATGTGAGGCAGTCAATATAATTTCTTCTTTATCTAGGACATTCACTGCTTGCACTGGACCACTGTGCCCTCTTAAAGGTATACCTGTGCCTATTTGGCTGAAAAAAGTTATCAATCGATAGATTGTTTATTGTTCTATCATGTTGAGCATATCACTCAATAGACAACTAAGGAATGCTCAAAAATATAACATATTATTAAAAATAACGTTAAATGCATCGCACTATAATTTTACTTAAAACATAATTTGTTACTAGATTTTTATCTAAATATAACATAATATTTGAAATTATTCCAAAAGGGATACCCATAAATCCATAAAAATCAGTTTATATGTATATACAGTTCACCACTGGTATATAGATTACAGCATACTTACAGAGGTGTATTATAACAACCAACAGGATCAGGTAATAAGTTACAAGCGAGTCCCACTTCAGATATATTCTTATTAACAAATCTGTTTACAATATTATCACCCAAATCCCATAGTCGAACTTCAGAATTGCTGAATCCCCCACAAAGTATACGACAATTATGATCGGTCTTTGCACATATTAGGCTGAAAAACAAAAACATTTTATTTGTGTTATTTATAATGTTAAAATAAACGATGGACATTGTTAGTATACTTAGTGACATTTAAAAGACTATATGGAATAGGGCATAGTACTGTGTCAAAGCCACAACAGTTGCAAAGCTTCTGGAATGTGGAAAACAATTAAAATAAGCAGTCTTAAGTAAGATGAAGCCTTTTAAATTAGTTAAAAGATGTTCAATTGGAACCAACACTCACTGTGAATCAGGAGCTGCAATTTTATACAATTTCAAAGGTGTCAGAGTTTCATTCAGAGATTTAATAGCATCTTGTAGTTCTCGTATTTCTTCATCCACATTTACTTCTTGACTTTCAGCGTGACCATTACATTTCAAAAATATATCTAAAATATGAAAATGGTATTGCTGATTTTCTAAAGGACATATTTTTGAATAGTTGCTATAATAAGTAATCTTGGGGTAAACAGAATAATATTATTAATTTGGGAATCTGTTCATCCCTAAAATAATTTTAAAAAGTTGACTTTTCTATAATAGAACTACTTCATTCTAAAAAAAGGATATGCTTTAAAATGCCATCTCATAACACATATAACATCTGAATGTAAATCCATAGTTGTAGCAGTACATATAAATTTTAAAGCAATTTATGTAAACATGTTTGCATCCTGATAAATATTTTATAAAAAAACTCAATAAATAATTGTTTACCATTAGTATCAGGAAATTTATCTATTTTGCCAGTTCTCAGTTTATATGATATGTTATTTTCATCAACATTATCATCCTCATCCTGAAATAATAATCATATTAACAAAACCACTTTGACATAAATAGCTACCCTATTGTTATACATTTTGATCTCTCTCTAGTGAAATCAAAAGCCTATTTTTTTAAGCAGCACTCAAATAAGTGTTATTTGATTATGAGACCTTATACTGTCTTCTTAAGAGTTTGTTGAATAAGGTGGTGTTATATTCTAGATGGGCGATTGATAACTCACATCCTTTTTAGATGAATCAACAATAACTTCAATATGGAACCACGTTTTAAGTACTTGCATTAACAGCACATGTCCTTGTTTGGCTAAATATGACTTCAACACATTCAATGCTTCTTGTGACAATGTTATATCATATTGACATGATCTGTAAGTAAAGCCACTCATGATCATTTGTTTAAAAAATATTCATGTATTAACGCAAGAGCTTGAAAATGAAAAAAAAAGTGTGAATTGTTTGAAACAAAAAAAAAACATTTTTTTTATGTAGAATAAAATAAACTTGAATAAATAACTAATAAAAACTCCTTAAACCCTCAGTAAGTAAAATTAACAATACCTAAACAAAGCAATACAAGGTTTAGACTCTACATCTTGTAAAGAGTAAATGGAAGCTATTTCGTCTAAGATTTGATTCATTAAATCCCGCTCAGGGGTATCATTGTCAATAGCTCCATTATGTAATGTGTTAAACAGCTGTTCCAAACTATTTGGCCTATAAAGTGCTGATGGCAAGTTTCCATCTAAAGGTTGATGGTACGGCATGTCCTTTTGAGGTAAACATATTGAGTATTTCTTCAAAAATGTTTGTGCAGCGTTGCTATGGCCTCCTCGGAGCATCTCCAAGTATAAATGACACAACAGTGGAGATAATATAGCCATTAACTCGTTTTTCACAGATTCAATTTTAAAATCTTTAATGAAATTGTATAATCTGGAATTGTAATAATTAAAATGTAATATAATGTTACCAAAACTTGATAATTCTAAAATAATATTTGTCATACTTATTGTATTGCACATCGTATTGCGTAGGATCATTATTAATACATGAAAATAAAATAGAGTTCGTTTTGCTCGTATCATACTGGACTATGCTGGCGACGGCCATCTCCTCTGCGCTTTGATTCAAATTGTTAGACATGTTCATTGTATCGATGTCCTAGAATATTAATACTTATGTAAAATAAGAAATATTAATAAAAGAATATGAATGAATATACTTACGGGATAATTTCTGCATTCTAAATAAGAATGAATAGCTGTTTTAAACGAATCATTTCTCGACTTTTTCATAACTTTACTTTTTTGCTACACCGTGCACGATTTCAATATTATTCCAAACATTAACGTAAAAATAGCCCGCGCAATAAATAAAAACACCCTACCAAACCCTCACTACCACACGCCAGACAAGTCACAGACAATTAATGAAAACTTGATAGAAATAGACTATGTCATAATTTTGACTCACGAATACAATTTATTTAATATAGAACGTTACATTTTTACTTAGCTCATGTATATTTATAGTCATTTATATAGTTGTTTTTTTCGGTTAGCAGTAATTATTTTCGTTAATTATTTTTATTAAATGTGGTGAAATAAATAAAAATTGTCTATGGATCTCTCGTATCCAGATTTCCCTTCAAAACGTATACTTTATGGATTTTCTACAAACTTTTGAAAATGAGAGCATTTTGTGCTCCTATTTTGAATCGGACACCACACTCAAGTCATTTATCGTCTTAAGGACCAATTATTCACTATCTTCAATTGTTTCTGAAAACTCTGTCAATTTTGCATTTGACTCCATTTGACCCTCTTATGTAACGACTTATTAAATTGTATGAAAACAGTTTTTTTAAAAAGAAATCTGTTGTAGGTGCTTCCCCACATGAGAGATAGACGGTGACTACATGATTACATTTCACGTTTTACGTATGTTTAAAATACAAAAAAAATCTCCGGACACACCTTTTATTTATAATAATTATATTATTATTGGCATATATATATATATATATAGGATAATTTCTCCTTAAGTGAAAATAATTCCGTGAGGAGGGCGATACTTTCCGGGAACATTGTAACAGCGTTTCTTTAGATTCAATATTTTCGTGAACGTCGAAATTTTTATTTAAAATTATTACTAAGGAACTGTATCAATAAAGGCCACAGATATTATTAACCTTGAGAATGACCGCCGTAACAAGATTCATCCGCCGGTTTTATCGAACAATATCTATAATGAGATAGAACACGCCTTCATTTTAAATAACAGCTCTATTCCACAATGTCAAAGCTTCTGGTCGTGTTTTTCTATTATCTCGCGCGTTCAGCGTACGGAGATATCAGTTCGGATAAATTAAATAAGTTTTTATTTAATGACGAGTTTGAGTTTATTGATTTAACTCATCCGTTTGATAACACAACTGTTTATTGGACAAATACAACGCCTTTTAGATTTACGAAAAAAATTGAAGATGTTAGACCAGACGGATCTTGGTAAGCGTCATTATTATAAATAACCTATACTATAGGTGTATCTAAAGCATCATCAACATTACAAATTAAGTCAATATACATAGTTCCTGTAGATATGCCAACAAGGAACCGCGAGATGAATTTTTGGTCGGACTCCATACTAAATTTTGATTTATTTTACTAAAATTGTATTGTATCCTAGAATTTATGAACATGGGCAAATTATTTCAAATAACAGAATGTATTTTTTAGTTTTCCTTCCAAATTTTCGCTTTCGATTTTATCATTTTACTAAAAATAATATTGTGAAAATCTAATATTAGGTAAATAATTTTTTTAATTGAAGATCAAGTAATTGTCCTGGGTAGGCCACGGCCCTTTCTCTCCTTAATTAAATAACAACAATAAAAAATATACGATGCGACGATTAAGGGTGACCAGCAGTTTAAGGGACAATATCGTAAATCAAAAGCATTATTTGTTCAGGTATGCAGCAAATGAATTCGAGGCAGGGGAACATGGTGGAACACATTTAGATGCCCCATACCACCTTGACCCAAACGGGGCTTTCGTAGGCGACATTCCTTTGGAAAAACTAATTGTACCATGTAGGTTAATTTATATATTGTTTAAATTTAGGATAATGAAATAAAAACATGCAATTTTTATGTTTACAGTAATAATTGTGGACGTGAGTGCTAAAGTTAATGACAATACGAATTTCATACTTTACAAGCATCATATGGATTATCTTTTAAATAATAATTTTGGGAAGCCTTGTGTTCTAATTTTTAAATTTGGCTGGAGCAAATTCTACAACGATAGAAACAAATATCTTGGTCTTACACAGAATAGACTAAATTTTCCAGGTAATTAATAATTTTTAAATGAGATTGTGTTATTATTTGTAATGTTACTATGAATCTCGTATTATTGCCGACACCTGGCGAAGTGCCGAGCGCGTATTCCATTTTACTTCTGTTAAGATTTGTATTAGGTGCACAAGTCACAACGTACAATGATCTGTATAATAAAAAAAACTGCAACTAAGTACTATTGCAGTTTTTATCATAAACTAACTTTAGGTATTACAAAGTTATTTTAGGGCAATGCACTTATATATATTTAAGGTCTAAGTCCCGAAGTCGCAGATTGGATTGTACATTCGTTTAAAAATGTGGTGGGGATCGGAGTTGACGTGGCCTCAGTTGATCCTGGATCTTCATTAGATTTGCCGGTGCATAAAATACTTCAAAAAGCTGGCCTATATAACATGGAAAATGTTAATCTATTAAATAATGTACCAGGTAACGAACAAAAAACAGTTTGTTTGGTTCTTTTATATAACTTATTTAATATGTCCCGAGTGAAGATAAACGAGTCATAAAAAAATCAAATTAAAATGTTGAAGCGAAGCCGAAGCGACCGCACGTATCCTGATGATGCCACGTGAAGTGGCGATATGCGTCGAGACAAATTACTGAATGTTGTAGCGGGAATTATAAGCAAAATAACTTTAAATAATTTCCTTTAATATGGATTTCCGCAAAGTAACGCCTGAAGCAACTAATCAAATTAAAATTCCAGATTATGGATGCACTGCTTTGGTTATGCCTATGAAGATTAGTATGGGAACAGGCGCACCCCTTCGCCTAGTAGCAATTTGTCCAAAACAAATAAAGACACAATTTTGATAATTGTAACAAATGGTATTATTTTACACGCCTATAATATAATATATATAAGTAGTATAATAAAAATATCTTTACCTCCATCAGGTCAATCATTTTTAAGCGACAACGCTGTTTTGAGTGAAATGATATTCGGGTATACCGAGCCTGTTCTATACATATTATATTCATGTTTAATCGCAAGTGATATAATTATTTATACCTATTCTGCCTTCAACAGCGAGTAATAGTAGTTAATAACAAAAAAATTAAAAAAAAAATCTCAGGGCCGGACACACCTTTTATTTATAATTGCATGTTCGCTTCTATACCTTAAACAAGCTTGAGTGCTATGAATTTCTAGATTCTAGAAATCAGTAAAAGCTTTGCAAGATCAATAAAAAATGAGAACATATAATCCCAGGTGAAATAAAACTATAAAATATGTAATGCAACTTATTTTAATTAGAAATCAAAAAGAAACAAAATTGTACAACATGAAAAGAGTTGATTTTAATACATAACAACAAAATAAGATTCTAAGAGCAATTACTTCAAATGCCGCATTATAATCTAAGGAATGTGTGAAAAGAAAATGGATTACCTAAGAGTAAATATAATATGGCTTACAAATAATTAAAATCTAAAGATCTAAAATAAAGATTCCACATTCAATAAGATTATTATGAATGCTCTCACCATTATCATCTTTTAAATGGACAAGTATGGGTTTCTCATTACATTCAATTATATCAGCTTCAAGCACTTTGTTTAGAAAAGTTTCAGAGAAAGCTTTGGCAATTTTCTCTTTATCAAAATCGAGATTGGTTTTACATCCAAAAATCTTGGCGGCTATTGTCGCTGGAGGTAATTTCAGCCAATCTACGTGTATTTCTCTAACATTTGTAACATGAGTTATTTCTGTGTTACCATAATCAACATATTGAACTTTAACTTTTTCGATTTCTTCATCATATTCAAGTACCGATGCCCGGTACCAACAATCGTTATCACTGAAAAGAGCTATGCACGCTTTGTTTTTGTAAATACCATTTATTTTTGGTCTTTTCAAAGCTCTACTTTGCATGTCTTTCTCCATTTCATCATATTGAGCGTCAAGATTTGTGTCAATGTATAATTTCAAATATAAGGTTTCTAAACTGTGGATGGTTGGGATTATACATGGGTAAGATTTTTTTTCGAGAGTGACTTTTAAATATTTTGGAATGTTAATTTGTTCTACAGAGTCCAACTCTTCGTCGTCTTCATCTAACATGGTATTCCAATCTACGTCTCGGTCGAAATATTCGGAAGTATCATTAAAGGCCTCTATTTCAGAATCTGAAGATGCAATATAATCATATTCAGTTTCAGAGGTGGCTGTGACGACTAATTCCCAGTTCCTGGTAAATAGTTCCCGCCAGTTTTTAGCTTCTAGAGCCAAATCAAATTCAACTAAATGTTCATGGAGCCAGAATTTATCTTCTAATTTGAGTTCGATCGGTATACAATCTCCGATCGGTTCTCCGACGATTTGAATAGTAGTGTTTTTTTCAACAATTATCTGATGAATGTACTCTAACGAGGTGGTACTCCATGAGACGCCGGTAGCGGGACGGATGTGTGCTAATACGCAGGGGTGCGCCTGTACAGGGATGCGATGCAAGGCGCAGCGCTCTGTTAACACCAAGACATCCTGTCGACTGCAGACTTCATGATTACCGTAGTCCACGAAGACCACAGTTACATCCATCGGTCGAACTGTGAGGACGACACCACGGTACCATTGGTTATCGGCGTAGAATTTTGCCAGACAGAGTGCACCAGGAATGGGTTCTGTGTAACCTTTCGGGAGGTGTTTCTCGAGAGCACCACGAATCAATTGCAGTGTGGACTTCTGAGCTTCTTCATGCACATACAGGACGCCTGCAGAGTCCACGTGCCTGGTGTCGATTAACATATTTTAATTAGCTAATAACTTGGAAAATTTTAACAATGAGAGCGACCCCTGCGAACGCTTCCCACTGCTTGACCATGTACTTAATGTATAAACTATCTACACGGATGAATTAGAAGAAAAGAAAGCTTAGTGGGGTATAATAAACTTACGTCACAAATGCACAACATTTCGATGATTTGAAAGGTTCTGGCGGCAACCACTTAGATATATCAACATTTTCACTGCCATTTTGGTCTATTATAATGTTTATATTATCAGGGATACCTCCGTCGACGGCAGTGGGGGATTCTTGCTCGTCCCTAAACTCGATAGATGAATCATTCAGCATATTCTCATGTAGAATCCAGTCATTTACTGACCCGGTGAGATCGAGGAACGAGAGTGAATCGTCATCACCTTCATTCAACTTTGGTGGATCCTGCAAGTATTAAAATACTACAAAGAAAATAAACAATATGTAGGCAGGTTCACATATTTTAAAACACTAGTGAACTATTGTTAAACTCAATAATTGTGACTATTTATTTTTGTGTATTTACATTAAAAATTTAAAACTGCATAAACGAACTCGCGTGAAATAAACTACTACTGCGGAAACCCGACCGCGTGCAAACTAAAACACTCAAACTGTACTCGATAAAACTTGTACTTGCTAACGTGCGGCCACTGAGAGAGTGCGTTCCTGACAGCCCACATTCTATAACTATAAAATCAGAAGAAAACATTAAAAAATGAGCATTGGGCTTAAGAATTTTGGACACCTGTTTAATTAATTCTTCTTACTTTAAATTATATAAAAATATATCTCATGTATCATTTATGCATTAGACTTGAATAGAACACGGATTCATTTACAACGAAAAATCAAAAAAACGATTACGTTATATGGTTACGTGGCATTTTTTTCTTAATTTAAGTGATGCACTGCTGTAAGTATTAAATAATATTATGAAATTAATATTAGTAAAAAGCTGATGAAAAATAGCAATCTCAAATGGAATGGTAGTCCCCTTATTATTAATTGTATTGTACCATTTAGTGGAGCTAAAACAGTTGTTACATTCACGTAGACCACCTTCTTTCATGTTTAATTAACTATTTTCGCCCGTTTTACTGACTTTGCATGTGATTCAGTGTAATTATTACTTTGAGTGTGCAGGACAAAATGGCGATATGAAATAGGCGATAAAATGTTACGTTAGAAATAGTTATGTTAAGTGCGATAAAATTAACGATAGGTATATTCATATAAAATATTCTGGAATATCATAGTTGGACTTATATTTTATTCACGCTAGTTACATTGAAAAATAAGACTACGGACAAATAAGTACATATTAAAGCTAACATATGTACATACTATTTTGCATCGCTTGAAAAAAGTAAATCGATATAAATTAACGAACAGTATTTAGACAGTATATTCATATTAAAATATTTAATTAGGAATTTTTTTTGTTGGGTTGGCTTCTAATATCATTGTTCGGATCTTATATTTTATTCACGCTAGTTACATTGAAAAATAAGACTACGGACAAATAAGTACATATTAAAGCTAACATATGTACATATTTTATTTTGCGCTACATTTTAAAAATAAGAAAAAAAATGAAGTAAATATGATGTGAAACTGACTTATAAATACTAGGTATATAAATTGTACCATATATAATTTAATTAAATATATAATTTATAAATTATTTTATAAATTATATATTTAATTAATTATTTAGGGTATTTTTTTATAATTTTCCATATGAACGTAACAGTTCTTTATTTAGACAGACGTCAGGAACGCATTCTCCGAGTGGCCGCACATTAATACCAGTTATCAAGTGTTGGTTCAAATGAGACTATGGCCATCTTACATTAGTTCTGTCAGGTATTCCTAATCCGTTATTAATAATATCATTATTTAAACAGCGCCATTCAGCTTTATTAGGTTCCAATGCGCTCCCTTGTGTTATATGATAAACCCATAGTTCTATTGGTAGACTGTTGTCTTTAACCGTTCCCTTTTTTGTTATAAAAAATCGTGAGTATTGTTTTAAGCGGTCCTTAAGATGTTGAATTGTGAGTAAAGGCCAGTTGTCACCAGCGCCAGGCATTATACCACTGAGATAACATTTGAGGGCGGCATCCCTTTCTGACTCAAATTGGGTGGCTAACACTCTCAGATCAGATAGTGCCACTTCCTCAGTTATGGCAAAATCAACAAACATTAAATTCGCTTTGTCGTCTTTTACTTCGGTAACTCTTGCTCGTCGCCATGTCTTACTTTCAGTGCATATTGCACAACATTTATCATCAACTTTCCAATCACTTTTTGTATCGGTTTCTTTAGAATAATATTCTTGCAATTCAGCATAAATCTCCTTCATTTTTTTCTGTTGATCTTTTAACGCGACATATATGAGAGAGGGCGATTGGCACGACAATATAATTACTTCTAACTTAATTGGACCTTTGTCTTTCGCTTCCACTTCATTTGAAACTGGCTCAATTAGTTTTTTATTATTATGTCTGGATAGTATTGTAATTGCATTCTGCTTATGTTCCTTTCGTTTTTTATTGACTGGAATGTCATTTGTGTATATACATTCTTCAGGCAGATTAAAGTCTGTAATACTGAAAATAAATAAAATGTCAACAAAGCAAAGTTGCAAAGCTGAAAACAACAATATAAATAAACATACCCCATAGTGATAGCAAATCTCTTTCTAACCATTTCTTGGTTAATGCATAAGAACTCATTGTTTTCAGACATTCCATAAAGAATAACACTCAGTGAGTACCTATTATACTGAATCACTCTCATTTGCAATTTTGTTCTAGCAAAATTGTATAATAATTTTAATGAATTGTCACTCCATTTTTTGTTTAAAGGAGTCACACCATTCAGTTGACATTCTACTGCCTGTAAAAATATTTTTTTTTTATATAATTCAATAGTTTCGAATTACAGCTATAATATTGTCAATACTAACAAGGGCATTAAGCGTCGTAAACTGCGAGTGTATTTTTTTCAACGATGAGACGTGAGCGACGAGTGGTTCACCAGTATCTATCAGTTGCAACATAACCTTTTGACCTGTGGATAATTTCCGCACTCTCGCACGGCGCCAACCCCCGCCTGCCACTTCATCATAGTCATCCACATTCACTACACAAACCATACCTGAAAATAATTAATAATTGTTTTTATTATTCTAATCTTTATGCTATTTGCTTCAACCCTTACCTTCAAAGGGACAGTGAATGGCATTCTTCTGATTTTTCAAACTGTATGCAGATGCTAACTCTTGCGACAAATCCAAATATGTGTTTAAGAGGCTCATCTGAAAATAAAAGTAAGACGTAATGATCTATTATCAAATATTTGCTATTATAAAAAACGACACATAAGTATAGAACTAACCTTTCGTACAAAGAAACGATCTGGATTTGTAACACTTGTAATAAATACTTCAAGTAAATCATTCTTACTGTTATATTCAAGCGTGCTATAAAATATTCTTGGTTTTTCTTCAATAGTTTTAATTGGTGGGTACTGAAATAATAAACTATTAATTAATATACAAATACATAATAAATTGAGAACACATATAAATATATAGACTAGCGCCGCTTATGGGTTTCTGATAGCTGAATATGTAACTTAATCACTGCTGAAAAATCTTTCAACACTAATTTCATACAAGCTATAAATATATATTACCGCCGCTGATCTATGTGGCGTCACAAGCAAATAGAACAAAAATACAACTTACAGATACTTGATTGACAAGACGTCCACGTTCATGGAAAACGAACGCCAAAGCTAGATTGACACCCTCTTCAAATGTTACTAAATCACATATATATCTATTTTTTTTAACACCACGAATGAAAAGTACAGATTGTTTACTGAAAATGGGAAATATACATACATAAAATTTAATAAATTACTAAGTTAAAAATATGAGACTGACGAATACAAGTAAAAGCGGCAAGAGTCATTCACTTAATCACCTTCTTGTTCAATCACAGGACAGACAATCTAATAAGTGCCTCCAAACCGAAGTGTTTAAAAGCGTCACACTGTCTAAATAAATGTATACATTGACTATATAAAAATTAGATGAAAATATCAGAATCAGAAGAGTTCCATGAGATGAAATTTATTTTGAAATTATATATTAAAATTATTATGTTTGAACATACTTATCAACAACTTTCTGCATTAAGAAGGCATCTTCGATTGTCCACTCCTTCTTTATTGGTTCCAAATTAGCCAATTTGCAATTGAACGCCAAAGGTGGTGGGTTTTTGATATTTTCAGGTGATAATTCACGTAACCTAATAAATTTAATAATTAATATTAATTGTTTATATGTAATCAATTAATAGGATAATCGATACACGATTCGATAATTTAATATAAGTGTATCATCAAGCATCCATCAAGCTTGGTTATTGAAATATACTACATCCTTACTTAGTACGCGGCTAACAGTCCTAATGTTAGGTTTGAGTGTGGTCCAAAAACGGAGACAATAATTACTAGAGAGAAATGTAAGCAGATAATCAGACCAACTGTACCTACTCAATTTACTCAAAATGACTACTGACTTAGCAGATATAGACATTTTCTAAACTAAATAATAAAAAAAAACTTACTGGTCAAGAGTGACGTGATCAGTTATCCCATAGTCTATATAGAATACCTCATAAACGTCAGAATAGTTTTTGGCAATGCTCATGATTTTACACCTATACCATTTCTCCTCTTCTTGACAATATGCCAACATATACTTTCCTATATGGAAACATTGAAGACATTAAATATTATAACATATGTAAACAGATGTACTGTGGTAAGCTATTAGGCATATTTATTTTCATAGAAGCTATACATACATAACACACAATTATTATAAAACTCTGTATTGGTCCATGTCCACCTGAAATTAAGCTCTTGCCTGTGCAAGTGGGTTAAATATATTTCTCTTATGAAAACAGAAGATAGTGAAAGTATTGGTTTAAAAATCGATTGTGTGCTATTTATTAGTCGATGCTTTAGTTTGTTGCTTATCACAATTATCTAATCAACCACATATATATATATTTTAATTTCTAGTTTACATACCTTCTACAATATCGGAAGAAATTGGCATACTCAAAGCATCAGAAGAGCGAAAAGCCTTAATTAATTCTTTCACAATACATTGATTAGCTGCACGTTGTATGTAAAAGTTGTGCGGATTAATAATATGCGAAATATACACTAATTCTTGCGTACCTGTGTGATATAATAAGATATTTAAAATATATTAAAAAGAAATTGTTTTAAAATTGATAATATTCATTAGTTTCGGAGAAAACAATCTTAAATTGGTATGTAACTCTATAGTTCAAATTTGACTACAAATAAATGAAATTATATAATTTTACCAATTAATCAATAACTTTGTCTCCACTCACCCATTTTCAGATTTTCCCGCGTATCAGACTTTCTCTTTTGCTCAGTGTTATAAGATTTATTGCTCCCTAAAATTTTAACAATTTTTAGTTATTATTAACTAAAAATACAATATGTTATAAATGCAATGAAGTGTTTTAAAAAGTATATACATATTAAGGGATTCACTTCAACATGAGCATGCAAGGTTTTTATTTACCTGCTGAATTTAGTGAATTCATAGAACCAAATTTAGGTTTAAACTTAGGCACTGAAGATTCATTAGTATTTAACTCATTTTCTTGTTTGGTTTTCGCAGCAACTTTAGCAGCTTCACGCACATCTGTCATCATAGAGAGAATAATACAAAATAAGAATAGTCTTCTTTGCTAAATTTCATCAGCAATCCTTTGTGAAAAGGAAGGTACAAACTTGAACCATTAACTATTTAACTTATTTAACTCACCTCTGGGTAATTCTGGTGGGTAAACAATTGTCCGTGGTGCAGGTGGTATATCACTAGCTGGAATCTCGCTCGTAGACAATAGTTCATATGTACCCAGAGATTCACCTTCAATAGTTACATATTGTTGCAACTGATCACACAGTTCATCTTTAAAGGACACTCTGTAAATAGGGTACATTTTTGTTTTAACACTAATCTGGTCAGACAGCAGAGACTGGACTAATTGCCACAATCAAAATTGAAACAATACGAGACCAGAGTTAGTAGATCTCGGGGTATATTAAAGAAAAAGCAATACAAATTACATCTTCCAGGTTTGTGTTAGTTTAATAGTGGACCACTTATCAAAGGTAAGAGTATGTAATGTATTTTGTATACTTACTTAACTTTGGATTCTTTTTCATGTTTAATAAGATACCAAGGTATATTGTCAATGGTTTTAGCCATTTCCAAAATGCTCATGATGTTTATCTATAAAACAAAAAACGTAATTTGCAAATGTTTTTTACTAAGTGGAAACAGAAAAAAGCATCTTTATCCATTCATTTGAGTGAACTCAACTTATAAGAATTACAATTCGAAATTAGAATGGATATTGTCATATCAACAAGACGTAACACAATAGTTTAATGATTATTTGTGCGAAACCCTAGTCGATAATAGGCGACGAAACCATAACATTACTTTTAATAGTTTAAACCTTGTATTTCAATACATAAGTTACTATAAAAATAAATGTCTTCTTTTAATAACACATTAAACTGTTGGATGAACATAATAACAGAACAAGAAATATAAATGACATATTAAAAATTTATAAGTATCATCTATTAAAAGACAAAACTCATGACATTAAAGATTACTTAATTGAATGTAAATTGAATTTGTATGATTTCGTATTTTTGTGTGTAATGAAATACTAACATAGATATAAGAACAGATATAGCTAACCCATAATATAAAAATATGCATATAATTTTGAATTTGGAATATAACTTTATTATGAGTAAGATCACGTCAAGTGGACCCCCCATTTTCCACTTGATTATTAAATTCAGGTATGAGTATTTTTTCATGAAGTATTCCCTGTCAATAATAAATCCCCCGAACAGTTTTTAAATTATTTTCCGATTTTATATACCGTAAAAGAAAACAGTAACCAACTTCAAAGTACATAAAACTGATTCTTAGACTTCTACCAAATATATATAATGTAAAAATAAAAACAAAATATAATTTTTATCCCCATTGTCATATTTTATAGGACAGGCTGATTTTTTTGCTATTTCTTAACGTATTATGAACTTAAATTTAAAGATTTCACCAAAAAATTCCAATGTTTTCGACGCTTGGGAAGTAATGGGTTAAAAGGTGATTTACCTTAAACATGTTCTCTTCCGGTAATTCCATTTTAGGCTGAGGGTCTACTTCCATCTCAGCGTCCATCATCGTGTCTTCTTCTAACACATGCTTCACGACCTGTTCATCCTTCAGTGCTTTCCAAAACTAGAACAATTTATTACCTCTTTCAAAACTCTATCCCAACGTGTAGACAACCAAAACCAGCTCCTAACTGACATGCTTAATTGTTAGCATTGAAAAAAATAAGAGTGAAAGAGATCGTTTTTTTTTTTAATTGGTGCAAGGTTTTTCCCAAAATATTTAGTTGTATTTTAGTGCATTTTATGTAATTTTTATGATATAAAAGTGCTTCCTACCACGACGACACATCAACTTACAGCCATTATTATAAAGACAAAAATAGCTTAAAAAAAAGTAGCTGGATTCAGAAGTCTACCCTCCTATCAAAAGCTACAGCGAACAGTGCTTCAAGCTTTAATGACAAAAGCGATAAGCGGACCAAGGAAAGAAGATGGGATAGTGAGTGAGAGATGACGTCATTTCCGATTTACTTTTAAACGTCAATAAAAATTTCTATGGCACATTTAACCATAATTAGAAGTTTTTTTTGGTGACCGAAATAAATGAACGAAAACTAAAGTTTTTTTTTGAATTAACCGTCGATCTTACCTGCTGTGCATGTTTGTGCCATAGTTTGGCGTCCAATAAAGTATAGATTAGCTGTGAAATGAAAATGTATAATAGTAATCATATAATGAAAGGTTAATTTTAATATTTAAAATGTTTTTGTATATGTATATATAAATAAATATATATAAACACCGAAGCCCAAAGCAAAATGCGAACTGTTACCACACTTTATATAACAAAAATTCTCAATGTTAATTTGCTTTATAAGAGTCACATGAACGTTAGCGAATTGAATATTTCATCACAATAATCTCGACTTTTGTCGGCTATAATCGTGATAAGCCGCAAAAAATCAAAATTACATAAGTATATTATTAAGTTATTTCATGCATATGTCTCTTATAAAACTATAAATACGTATAATAACTATTTAATGAAACACTCTTCATGTCCACATACCAATATTAGAACATGTTGAATTATTTAACTGGATTTGTAATGCATACATAAAAAGCTGTTATTTCTATTTTTTCAATTCAAAACATCACGTCTAATATTCGAAATTCGTTATTCAACCTAGCGTCAAATTCTACCACGACACCATACCGCTTAGTGATAGAGGTATATCTAAATTTACACCGCTTGTGTGATCCTGCAAAGAACGGGATGCTGTCGTGGACCTAGATTAACCTAACAATTTATCAATAAAACTATATATTAAAATTGTAACAAAAAAAAAACACTTTTATGTTACAAAGAACATATTTCAACCAAGGATATTTACTTAGTAGCCCTAAAACCTAGGGCATATGCCCACAGTCTGCCTGACGCTAAGCTGGGAGGACAACTGCCACCAAGACAAACGTCTTCATCATGTCGGCTTGAGAAGATGAATGTGATCCACCAAGACACTACCACAAGACTCTCCACATGGTAAAAACCATTATCAGCCTACCTAACCTTCGTAAATTTCAAAATCGTATCAGCACACTTTATAAACAAAATACTTACTGTAGGATCCGTATAGTACTCCTGTATAGTTCCAACAGTCGAGTTCTGTCTCAAGCCGTTCGACTCCAGCTTGGTGCCATCGGATGCGACGTGGCAGGTGACGTGCAAAGCTTGCGTTTCAGACAACCCGGAACTGAAGACTCCCACTCCAGTGTTCTCACTCCACCAGGCCACTGTCGAAGCCGCTACTTTGCCATCTATTAAGGGAAAATTACATATAAGTCATTACACAAACAAAAAACCGAATTGTAAATTAGAATAATCCACACTATAAGTGAACAAGACAAGAACTATGTAAACCCAGACCAGATAAGACAAATGTAAACCTATTATACAATTATTATTAGTATTAGACAAACCTATTAAAATTACAAATAAAATCCATTTAAAGAGAACAGATATCTGCATACTAGTTCCTTTATTAACAAGGCGTCATAATTATATTTAGTTGTAAATTATAAAAAAGTATCTACGCATATAGACTTACTAATTTCTCCAGCAAAATTATACAGATTCCTCATCTGATAGTCAGGTTTAGTCGGTGTATTTGTTGGAGTGGGGACGTTAGCGTTGGCGGTATCCATGGCAACCATACTGGCCAGTGATATAGGGGTTGATGTACCCTTACTCAATACGGGGCCATCTTGTTCGAAGATCGTACGCTCCAATGGTAAACCGTATAGGCCAAATCTGAGGATTGTATTAAAAAGATTACAACTGACAAATTACAAACTCCATTCTTTGAACCTGCCACTAGTCTCACAACTGTGTCGCTGAAGACGATGCTCTTCAATATAATTTATAAAATATTATTAATAATTAACTTCATATACACACGACGATTTTCAAATGGATACAGTTTTTGTAGGTATGTAAGCTATAGAAAGAGAAGCAATCGCGATGTCTGTGAATGGCTTCGATAAATGAACGCAGACAACACGATAAGAATATAGTTATCCCTTTCTAATGATTATTTCTTCCAGTGCAAAGTCCAATCTGTATCCATTTGAACATTGTCAACTATACATTTCACATTATGTAACATACCTCGATCGTAACAATCCATGATAGAAATTATTCCTCCCTTGCAAACATTTAGCAAGTTTCTCCAATAGCTTAAGACAAGCCTGCACGAGGTTTCCACCAGCAGTTGCCGAATTGGACTCCCTCATAGCTAAAGCAGTCATCCACCGCATAGCACCTGGAGACTCACAGGCGCCTAAGAACGGAATGGCTCCAACTATCGTATTGCCCAGCGTTTCATTGAAGGTGGTCCTCTTAGGATCGGGAAGCTGAGTTGCACCTCTGTTTAATAACAAGTAAAACCATGAGAATTACAAATAAAACCCATAAGAAATGCGACAAGTAAAACAATATAACTCACTCGCTCGTTATGAGTATGATTTTGACGCATTTCTTAGCAATGCTCCTCTTAGCAAAAAGGATGCAATTCTTAACAAGCGCTTCGAGGAATCTCTCCACTATCTTGACACACTCCAACTGCTGCATTTCCACAGAATCCACGTCTTCTTTATCCTTATCGGCCACTAATCTTAATCTCTGCAGTCTTATGGAGACCACCCATATTACCAAGTCCAGCGCAATCTTACGTCTCTCGGAATCTTCACGACTAGTTGCTATAGTCAGAATAGTATTCAGAAACTGGTTGGACTCCAGCATCGTGATCCTCTGCTGTTTCGGCGATGGCAGGTCGCTGTGTGGATTGCTACGAACTGTTATTGAAATCTGATGCAACCAATCGCAACTGACGAAAGAGGACATCGTTTGCAATGTTTGGATTTTTTGAGCTTCATCTGGTACCTTTTTCATGTCTTTCAAGTCTAATAAAGTTTTAATGTGAATAAGGAAGGTTCTCCCTTTCGCTCGATACAACCTAGGGCTTGTGAGAATCAAAGTGCCAGATTGTTGTGAAATATCAATACCAGATGACAACTTCAGAGGGCCGGCAAGTATTTCGGCATTATGTGCTTTTAAATATTTCTCAGTGTTTACTGGATTAACTGTGAAAAATTCGTCTTTGGGTGACTCTCGCGGCGAAGAATCCGCACTGCCGCCGTCGTCTTCGTCTCTTCTGAACCCAATACCGTGCAGGTTCTGCTTGAGTAGTGTCACTTGAATAATGGGAGTTCTGCCGACCGTGCAAGGACCCTGCAGAGTGAAGCCGAAGTCCACGTGCGCCAGAGACACGTTATAAGGCAAGGTCAACTCCAACAATTGTTCGTTCCAAGTAGACGAGGAGTTCTGTAGTCGCCACATACGACCGTTGTGATTAGAGTCGAACCTGGATCTCTGCGCCGGGGACAATTCGCACCAGAAACCGGGTACGACTGCATTATATGGTACCGCGGTATTAGTACCGTATGATCCAGTCAGAGATATCAGAGACTGTAATTCGGCAGTCGACAGTTCAGTCTTGTGTGCTATGAACGTGGGTGGTCCTGGCGCCATCGTATTGAACTCTGTGTATTCTTCTTCATCATCAGCCTTAGAATCTTCGTCGCTCTTCAGTGAATAGAAATAAATCATGCCGTTCTTAGTGGACACACTCAATCTCTCAACTCCGGTGCAATATACCACTGAAGTGTAAGGTGATTTAGGCGCTTGTTTCACTGTCAGCGTTTTGAAAGTTGGTAATTGATAGATCCTCAAGTTTCCATCGATGCCGACTGATGCAAAACTATAGTTTTCAGATTTGTCCGAGGGTAACCGACACAAATCTACTGGACTCTCCGCATGCGGTAATTCGCCGCAATAAATCGGCATATCCTCTAAAGTTGTCAGCGAACTTATAGGGAACACTTTGTAAATAAGTATATACGCGCGCAAATCAGCGGCAGGAGGTTCATAGTAGGGTATAGAATCTTGTTCATCTACCTCCATCTCGTCTTCTTTGATGTTCTTGCAATGGTTTATCTTACTGATATCCAAGTCAGATATTACGACGACCAAATGGCCCTTGTCCTCGACAGGTATCAGATGAGTTACACGTGCGTCCTCAGACAAATTAAGTTTGGCTGGAATTTTAACACATTGGATCGCAATGCCTTGAGTTATGACCTCTTCAGGCGGGGGCGGCAAATTGTCAAAGGAATCGTTGTTGTTGTTACCGACTTGCTGAGTGCCTACTTTGGTGATAAAATCTGTCACTTTCACTTTTTCAGGATTATCAGTTGGGTTTAAGTTGCTGTCGTAACATTTGAAATCGGAGATGGACAATGGTCCGTTAAGATTGAGATAATGCGTGATAGGGTCCATTGGATCGTCGACGATGGCCGCGTCTAACTGGTCAGCGAGTTTAGTACCAATACAGGCCATACCCGCAGTCCACGATTTCAGTTGAGAGACCTTATTTACCAAACCCATCGCAGTCTCTGAATAATCAGTCACCACCATTGAGGGTGGTGGTGCCAACACCTTGAAATGTTTGGTGAACAGCTTCTTGGCATCCCATTTTTCATCTTTGCTTGAGGATGCGTTCAGATTAATGACATTACTAATTTGTTCTTCAATGAGGTTAGTGCAGACAAGATCCGTCTCATCATCGGAGTAGTGTACATAAATCTCATCATATATGTTAGAATCATCAGCTCTTTGCACCGAGTATACTTTTTTACTGCCCCCAGATTTGGTAGTAACGTTAGTAGTCTGTGGCGGATGTCCCGTGACAGAGCCTGAGTTTGGGCTGTATATGTCATATGTGAGGAGAAACAATTGTTTGTCAGGTGTAGACAAGTTTTTGGCTTCATTCTGATCATTCATAGCTTGGATATTTTCCATTGATTTATTAAGACATGATTCAAATATAGCTTTGCTACGCACATCCATCTCTTTGATAGCCTCATCTGTTTCTGTGTATGTTTTATGAAGGACAATGCCACAAATAAGCGACGGCTTTGTAACAAATGCCCTTTCCTTTTCAGGTTCTTGATTGTACATATATGTTTGAGATGATACACCTAAGAAGGCCATCGCTGTCAATTCTACGTCATAACCGTCTGAAAAACAAAAAAAAAAAATTTGATATTGATTTATCAGTTATAGATCAAAAACAATACAGAAGATACTCACGTGTTTCCTTTTCCATTCCATCAGGCCACACTTGGGATATTTCATTAGCTAGCATCCCACTGAAGATGGTGTCGTATGGTGAAATATGAATGTACTTAGCTAACTTCAATCCCGTATCAAATCTCCATATGTTTATTTTGCCATCCGCCGTGCCAGACGCAATAAGGTCTGAGGTGCTATTTCTCGATACAACAGCTACGTTTGGTGAAGCAACAGCGCACGATGTTGCATTTGTCACCTGCAGTCAACAAATTTATTATAAAATATAAAATGTGTATACTATCTTAAGTCTAAACGTCTAAAGTATGTCAAGAAGTACCAAAGAATTTAGAGGCCCAAGTACATACATCGATACCAATAAATTTCATGAGATTTATAAACATATATACATCCACTTAAATGAAATGAAAATAATTTATTAGCATGGCAGACCTATAGTGCCTATACTTGCTCATTCTTATATACAACAATGGCTTTACAAAGGCGTATGACGAGACGACCATAAGAAACTCGTCAATTATAACCTGTACATAAAAAAATAACAAAAAAAGAACTAAATATCAATCTTTAAATAATTATTTTTTTATTATTTTTTTTTTCTATTTTTTATTATATTTTATATTATTTTGTTGTATATATTAACATATTTTTATATTAGTTTAAGTTATATTTAGAATGTAAGACGAATGTGCAGCGCCAAGACAAACCAACACTGGTTTTTGGCGCCAAGGCAACATATTGTAAAAATTTATTTAAAGAATAAACGTTTTATTATTATATTTATTATTATTATAATAAGCTGCTGAAATGCGAGCAGGCGTTATATAAAATTACTAAGTACCAAAACAACTTACAGAGATAGGCACATTATGTGTATATTCACCCCTAACAAAGGGGCAGTTAGGCGAGTGCCGCTCGTGTTCGACCCAAGGCTCGTCAGACTTCTCCCAACAGACGAGACAAACGAGACACGTGAAGCACATCGCACGATCGTCGCCGTTCGGAGTCGGCTGATGATAGAAGCCAGCCTGAGCCATCCGAGCCGGTAGAGCCCATCTTCAAAGCAAAACAAACAAATTTAACTGTATTCATGTATATAATTAAATTAAAGTACCTAATAATAGTTTACAAATTACAATTATAACACACTGTAAACTATTTAAAAAATAAAATCTTTAGTTGAAAAGCAGGGTTGGCTTTACAACTGCGTTTTCGGAATTTAGAATTGAACATACGTGATTCGTACCGAAATAATCGTATAAAAGTAGGCAAAATGTATAGCAAAATGCACAATACTATGCAATGGTATGTGAATGTTTATCCACTTTTAAGGATATTGCGACACTTCCAACATGAAATTTATGTGTTCAATTCTAAATTCAAAAAACGAAGTTCTAACCCTGTACCGAAAAGCATGTAATGGAACAAAACATAACAATTACTAACTTGTAATCCATATGAGGCCACCTCTTGAACGTTTCTTTTCTCTCAGCCTCCGAGTACATGAGAGCCCTTGCCTCTTCATCTTGAGTGCAAGGCACCAAGTCATTGGCGCGCTGACCAACCGCCGAAGCGATGGCGAGCGCCGGAATCCGCCGGTTCTGGTCTTTCAACTCTTGAATTACTCCAGATGTCACAAATCTAAATGTAGAGTGTGCTAGCTCAACAGTCACTGTGGTCCACTGAAACAGTCATAAAAATAAGCTTTCAATTATTACGGTTAAGAGAATACTAAAACCATGTCTTTATTTATCAGATAAACAAAAAATACAAATCAAACAGGCTTCAAATTTGAAAGTAAATTGAATACATTTTAAATATGTATTAAAAAGTAATATTTAGAAAAAAATATTTGCTTTCAACTGGGAATCAAATCCGGGAACTCCACACTAAATACTGCATCAAGAGGCCACTAATTCCACCACAGTGCCATACCATAAATTCAAAACGTAGATTGCAGTCAACAGATAGCATTGCATTTCAGGACCTGGATTTAGACTCAGTTGAGTGCATATATAAAAGAACTTTACCTTTTGCGCCTTAACACCCTTCTTCGACGGCACTTTACTGATAACATCCTTGAGTGCAAGGGCGAAGTCTGCCAAACCCTCAACCGAGGGTAGATCTATGTTGTCCAAACACTGAGACAATATCAACGCCTGGAATAAAATAGGATTATTTCAAAAAACTCAATTATTAAAATTGTAATTTCTTAGACATCACTAATGAAGCCAATGATTGCTGTAAATACGTTTATTATTTTGTTATGCAATGAAATGTGTTTTAAACAACAATGGCGCCATCTATCCGTGAAATAAAATATTATAATGACATTAGAATAGATGCCACTGAACAAAACCTGTATCAAGAATATTAGGATATTCAAAACAACATAAGTAACTAACACAAAATTCCCCAGAGCAAACACAGTACATAACAAGTGTCATTTATCCTAAATTTATTTGTGTTTAATGAAATAAATTATTATTATTATCTAAACTAAATAACCATAATCAATACTATATAACAATTAAATCAAGCTATTTGTAACTCATTGTCTATTCCAGCGGTTCTCAAACTTTTTTGGCGAAGGAAAAAGCCTTAATATAATTATAAGAAACTGATTTATATGTATTTATGAATAATCATATTGCAATGTAATATTACTTAATATTTAGTTGGAATATTTAGATGTAACCTTATAATCTCCCTTTGGTAGGTATTTTTTGCAGTATTTTAGCCCTAGGGTTCCGCGGAACACACTTTGAGAATGGTTGGTCTATTCTATTAATATATAAGGACTGTACGATCAAAGACAGCTACATCCAATCCAAACACCAGTTTTCGGATTGATTTTTTAAGGAATTAGCTGCTTTGTAAGATAAATATTGAATACCATGCCTCTCAGAAAGAACAAGATGACACGGTTAACTCATTTCGACTATAATGTGTTTAACTTTAACTGTATTTGATTCTATAGACCTCTACTATGTATATACACTTAGAAATATGTATAGCTATAGTTGTATATTTATTCTTCCAAGAAAACGCATGTACATGACGTCATTTGTATGAAGACTGTATTGTTTGACTGAGTTCATATCACCATTTATTTATTTATTTAAGCACAGTCACTTGCATGGTCTTACAGTCAATTCCAATACACCATGCAAGGAGTCAAATACAATAATATCAATAATAAAATGTCAAAATATAAATATATATATTGACGCGCGCCCTCTGACGGCTCGCTGCTTTACTAAACCATAAACATGTGAATGAGCAATGGATAGTAGATCCAGAGTGAACATTTTAGCAACAAAATATAGTAATAAGCTCGTCAGTTGTGAATCATTTTATCCACATTCTTTGTATCTCAAATTTCAATAACAACAAATTGTATTTAGACATAATTACTGGCTTGTAATTAGAGTTGAAATGAACCAATGAATTCTTTTGGAATGACATATCCCATTGAAATCTAAAAATAACTTGTGCAATTTAGATTGCTGAAGCTTGTAACACTAACACTACTTTCTAGGTTATATTACCATAAATACAACTAATATTATTAAAGTTTCCACAAAAGTCTTGCACTAAAATCTTACTGGAATAATCTAAATATATTTTTTGTTTGTGATTTTACTTCAATGAATTGTTAGACAGGATAACAATTGATCCATATAAAAGCTCTATAAATGTATGATGTTTATTATAATGTAATAGGCATCAATACATAACCTAACATTCAATATGGTACATAATGTCAACCAAATATGGTAATATTTTCCTGTTATTAAAATCGCGAATATGTAAGTAATTATTGAGTAACTTATACAATCTTTATGGTAGTAACATTGCTAAATAGGTATAGATGAAATACAACGATATTTAAACTATGTTTTAAACTTATTACAACAGTTAATAGCAAATATACAAATTATTGATTACTCATTCATTAACCCTTCCTTACTATAATCAAGACTGCTTATCTCACCTCAGACAATACAAGTTCTAATCGGATTTTCTTCTCAGATTGTGAGCCTATCGGCAGCGGCCGTTGGAGCGCCGTTTGCAGGAGTAAGACTCCATTGTAGTCGGTGCGCGCGCCAACGCCGTTGCTGTCCCAGACGAAAAGTCTGTCTGCACCAGAAGCATAATGGATGCCTCGAACTCCGCCATCATCTATAAAATATTATCACACCTTGCATTGTTTATAGTGATATGTCGCTATATCAAACGATGTAGGCCAAAAATACTTTTAACCGAATGCAAACAAAAATACAACGAAAATCTCATAAGCGATAGTAATTTCTCTAAAACAGCAAATGCAGGAAAATACTTTTGCATTTTTCGCGTACTCACCCGCTGAAAGGCATGTTGACTCCAAAATCACACCAGAGTTAACGTCGAGTATGTATACGGCACGAGACGCAGTTCGCACTAATATCACATTCAAATTGTTATGGTAGGTCAATGAATTGATTGGAAAAAGTACATGAACACAACCATCTTCGCGTAATATCAAAGATTCATCGCCCATCGTGGCCGCGATACATCTGTCTACACTACGTAAACGCCATTTGTAAAATAATTTTTTTACGTCAAATAATCTCAACCAGAGACTTCAACTAATAGACTAACATAGAGTGTAAGCGAAATGTATTTGTCAGCTTTCGTTAAGAATAGTACTTAAGTGTGAGAGAGAAAGCGAATAGAAACTATATAGACATCTCGCTCAGCTTTTAGCATGTATTTATGGTGTTCCCAAATAGTGTTGCCAGGTTTACTTATATCAGAGGACGTTTCGTTTTTCGTAGGCATGTCCCGACTCACCCTTACCACAATTTTGGTAAATCGGCAATTAACTTTAGTCTGCGGTATAATTTGGACAAATGCTATTATAAATATTTTTTTAATTAAAACTTTCTAACATAAGATAAATTACACTAATTCATTAAATAAATATATATACAATGCTCTAGTTACACGTTTTATGCTATAACTAGCTTTTGCCAGCGGCTTCGCTCGAGTTAAGAAGTATTATTATTAATTAGGTATAGTTTTTGCGGCTTTACTTTTGTTTAGCGTGTGTTCTTGCTCCAGTCATTAACCACATATCTGACAATTTCATCCCCTATTTTATCCCCTTGGGGGTAGAATTGATCAAAATCCTTTCTTAGCGGATGCCTACGTCATAACATCTACCTGCATGCCAAATTTCAGCCCGATCAGTCCAGTGGTTTGGGCTGTGCGTCGATAGATCACTATGTCAGTCAGTCACCTTTGAGTTATATATATGCTATAAGTCCCACTCCACTATCGATATAGCACTAATTATATAAATTTCGCAATTATAGGCAGACTAAAAAGATTGTAATGGTAGAAATAATTATTTAATATAGCCTAAAATATCATATATAAAAATTAAATGAATATTAGGAGCATAATATCGTCACTATTTTTGTCATGTTGAAAATCAGGCGTTCCTCAACGCCTAAGAAACTTTAATTACACTTTTAGAGCCCGAAACCACTAATTTAAAAAATAAAAACACAGAAAGAATATATGTATAAGAATAATTTATTACATTCACAAACTTAAATAAGTTTACAATATTTATATTATTTATAGACAATATGGAATGTATACAACCACAAGCTTAAATAAAATCAAGTATAAAAACACAACAATTAAATTAAAATTGGAAAGGTAAAGAAAAATAAATAATATATTATTGGACGGAGTTTTATTTTACTTAGTCATAAATAAATAAACAATCACAGACACGAGTTAAAAGACTTACAAAATAAAATGAAAGAAGATTCATTATGCGAGATTGAATAGTAGCCCCGAAAATGCCACTTTTCTCCCTTAATAACGTGGAAGATGAATTACGAATAAAACACAGAAATAAGTTATCGCCCCTAAAATTAAAACTCCCATGATTCCAGCCACTTCAACCCGCTCATTGTGGAATTCGCTTCATTGGCTAAAGGTCCACTCATTCCATAAGTTAAAGGCGAGAACAAATAAAAACTATATACAGTTGTCGATATAACAAAACCATACACACAATGGTAGAATGTTCGACCTAAAACAGGACTAAGATAGCTTCGTATACTCGTCAGCAAGTACTCTGTTAGTATTCCTGTAAATAAAAACAAAAAAACAAGATACACCAGTCTGCCATCCCAACGTAGTACCACCAGTCAGTCTGAAGGATTTACTATAGTGTTGCGGCGGTTATGAGGTAAGGAGGTGTAAGGAAAATCAGTCAAACCTGATGGTGACATAGCTCGCTGATATCCTCGGATTTTGAAGTGGACTGTATGTTGTGCTGGTTTACACTATCTTGAAAACACTTTCGACACGACAGATTACGAGGTTTTGAGTATTTCGAGGGTGTTGGCAGTTGATTGACAGGCTTCAGGAAATGGCGAGAAGAGTAGGGGAGATAGAGGTGCGTGTGAGTTTGTGAGTGGTGCAGGCGTGTATGTGTGTGTGTGTGTGTGTGTGTGTTTGTGTGTCATTTTGACATATAGATTTGAATTCAAACCCAGCAAACGGCGCGACCATATAGATTTACCTGTAAGCATAGAGCTAAATACAAGTGCAGGAAAATAATGATGAAAGTACAGAACTCGTCCCATCGCCCAAAAGGGTATATAATGTAACGCCCAACCGCAAAAGTTCCAGCCGGCTGCGTTCAATAACTCTCTCTCTTTTCCACCTGTAACAATTTGCATATGAGCGACGAGGACAAAATACAACATTGAAATCAACTTTTATATGAGCACTTTCAACATAATTATTTATTTCTGTCAATACAAAAGGAAATATAGATTTAGGGAATTGAAGCGGACATATATAAATGATTTTACATACAAGCGTATTTTATTTACTGCAATAATAACTTACCATTTAAAATAACTCCAAAGGCTTGCGCTCTCTTCTCTCTTATAGAATTAAAAATAAATATTAAGAAAAATATTAATAAAAACACCAAATTCGTCCACCAAACAACCGGGTTGCCGAGTAAATAAATTCTATGAGTGCTGCCAGAAAAAAATTGACCCTGAAACAATATTTTAATAAGTTCCAATTTATGCGTATTCAGGAACGACACTCGAGCATAGATTCACTGAGTAAGTAGAGTTCCAAACTTCAAACCTAGCTTAACCATACATAATAAAATAGACCAATCACACGCCTGAAACATTGTTGATGTGACTTTTGACCAATAATAATAACCCATTGCAACTGTTATTAATGCTTAATTCAAATTTAAAAATAAATACTCTAGAAAAGAGTCATCGAAACGAAGCCGAAGCGACCACACAGATCCTGATGATGCCACGTAAAGTGGCGAAACTTGTCGAGACAAGTTATTGAATGTTGGTGGAGGTTATTTTCCTTCATCGACCTAATGTGGCGGAAATCATAAACAAAATAATTTATTGGTTCAGACATCAGACTCCGAGTATCTTACCCTATAATTAATAGGCCATTGCCAGGGCTGTGATGTGACCTCGCCTTCCTTGGGTTTCAGTCCAGAGTTACCTTGAAACATAACTGCATGCGACTCTACGAACTGTTCAATAAATCCTGATGCGTAAGATTCAAAACTCACTTTTGGTACTGAAACAAAATTATTTTTTAAAATTAATCCTACCCACAAAATAATATTAAAACAATATATGATTTTCATAAATCTACAATCACAAACCAAATAAAAATTTAATTATAAGATAGGACAGTATTTCACGACTCAAAATAATTGAAGACAGTGGTAAATTTTAAAAATTAATTAAAATAATAATTGTATAAAAAACCACTAATACATACATAATTAAGACCTCATGAAAATCACAACTGAAATAAGAAATGACAACAGTTGAGATGAAAAATCATATGACTATGATATGGCAAGACTTGCGAGTCCATATTATTATTGTTTCTGGTTTTTTTAGAGTTTACATATGAATTAAAATTTTATAATTTCTTATTGTTTACGTGTGAACTAAAATTTTATAATTTCTTATTGAATACTCGACATTGGCAGGATTTTCTTTAATAGATATTTGAGGCCATTAATAAAACAAGAAGATGATGATGATGATACAACAATAACACAGTTTTTTATATATACACAATCATCTCAGTCACACTGGGTAGTCATCAACATAGTAAGAAATTTTTTATTAACATTTATTTAATACGGTCTTTAAATAAGACAACTTATAATACATTCGTGCATCTAGGCCAGCGGTTCTCAAACTTTTTTGGCGAAGGAAAAAGCCTTAATATAATTATAAAAACTGATTTATATGTATTTATGAATAATTATATTGCAATGTAATATTTAGTTGGAATATTTAGATGTAACCTTATAATCTCCCTTTGGTAGGTATTTTTTGCAGTATTTTAGCCCTAGGGTTCCGCGAAACACACT